>NW_004624767.1:14596725-14620451 GCF_000247695.1 Heterocephalus glaber | reverse complement strand
TTTTTTTTTTTTTTGGTACCGGGGATCAAACTCGGGTCCTTCCGCTTGCAAGGCAGGCGGCCGAACCACTGAGCTAAATCCCCAGCCCATAACTTTTATTTCTAAAGTTAATGGGAATATTATTTTGTCTACTGGTTTTTCTGCTACTGGCAGGATTTTCAGGAAAAAATTAAGTTACTATAGGACCAGGTGTACTTCTATTTAAGCCTTTCAATTCTTTTCTGAAGTCATTTTTCTAAATTTGACAAATAGCATCTTTATTGTATTTGATTTAACTACTTTGAATTGCTTATTTCATGAAATTAACTACTTTGATTCAACTAATGTTGATAATAACATTTTCTAATATCTAAACCTATATGAATGTTCTAGTTAAATTTTTTCATGAAGTTGTAACATAATTGCATTTTGGGTACAGTGTATTTTCTAAGTGTTCCAAGACATAGTTTACACTTACTTAATCTTTTGTTAACATATCAAATGTCCTTGAAAAAAACAGTTACAATGTTGGGGCTGCAATCTTTATTTGACTGTAGGCAAAAGTTGTTACATAGGGTGTTTTGTATACCTACTGAGCTTGCTGTAGGGAGAGGAATTGTCCAAAGGCCCAGCAAATGAGAGCTGAAATCCAGTGGTTCATTTACACCAAAGCTTTGGGCTGCTCCCCAGGATTGCGATCTCTGCAGGCTTGTTGTTGGCACATCGGACGGTCCTCTGATGAGAAATGGTAGAAGGGTTCCCTGGAGGCCATGCCAGGCTTTTCTCAGATGGCATGACCAGCACACTGCCTTTCCACTCTACTGTACTCACGGTGAGAACCTCACCCTGGTTGCACTTTCCCAGCCTTAGGGCCACCTCCCTGCTTTCTCCCACACAGGTGGTTCCCCTATTAAAAATCCTCCACGCTGGGTCCTGTCTTGGCATCTGCTCCCTGGAAATCCCAGAGCAGCACCAGGAATGCAGGAAGTGGTCTGAGAAAAGTGATGAAGAGAGGATTAGAATGGTTCACCTTGGGGACAAAGAGGCCACCTCCTGGTCACTGGGCAGGGGTGGACAGCCCCCAAGACAAGATGGAGGCTCTGTTGTCAGCAGTTTCACTGGTGATGACTAGAGGAGGCCAGGGGAAGAGAGCCCCATGGAAGCACAAAATGATGGGGGTGGTGCCCACAGAACCAGGAGGTTGGCTGGGCACTACTGAGCTGTGCTGATGCCCACTGAAGGAAAATGACTCCGAACGAAGGCTGCCAAGGAAGCTGAGAGCTCTGTGGCCACTGCCTGTGTCCGTGGTGGAAGGCAGATGCATCTGAGCTGCAGGCCTGATGATGACACAGAGCTGGGGGGTCGAACTGTTCAGCCTAGGAAGATCCAGTATGCAGAGGTCAGGGGAAACCTGGGGCCCTGAACACTGAGACAGGGATTCAAGAATGTCAGCCCAGGGGCTGCCCTATCACTCACCTGGCTCCCAGGAACTAGGGTTAAGTACTCCCACCATCCTGAAGGGACATGTGGTATCTGTAGGGTGGAAAAGATTGAAAAGAGTAATAATAAAGTACAATTTGCTTACAGTGAAATTTACATTTCTATGAGCTATAGGTAACCTCTACCAAAGCCAAGATACAGAACCTATTGCATAGAACACTATATTCCACCACTGCCACAACCTGCACACCCACTGAGGCCATTACATGGTCATGTCCCCTCCCCAGTTGCTTCTTCCTGGGTGCCATGGAAGTGATATCCGATAGCATGGAAACACTCAGGTCCAGCCCCTGTCATTCAGCATGATGTGCTGAGATTCTTGGATGCTGTGGAGTGTATTGTGGTTTGTTCCTTTGTGTTACCAAGCTGTCCTCCAGTATATTCAGTGACACAGTTATCCACTCCCAAGGTAAGGGACAGTTTGGACCTTCTTGGGCTGGTTTTTTTTCTTTTATTTTTACTTCCCCTTCCCCGCTGCCTGTCTCCCTGGATCTTCAAGTGTCTCTCTCCATCTCCACAAAATCTATCTCCCTGTTCCCTGTCATCTTTTATTTTGTCCTCTAAATTATTTATATTTTGGGTTTCTCATATAAGAGAAACCGTGTGATAGTTAACCTTCTGTTTCTGATTTATTTCATTTTCTCTGGCTTTTGGTAATTCTGAATACAGGTGCAGGGTGTCTATGTGAACATACTTCTCTTTCACCCAAATAAACATTTGCAAGTAGAATTGCTGAGCCATGTGATCCATATATGTTTAATTTGATAAGAATTAGGGGTCTATTTCTGGACTCCTTATTCTGTTTCACTGATTTATTTCTCATTTACTTATCTCATTTACTAATCACGGTTTCTCAGCCACAGCACTGTTAACAGTTTGAGGCAGATGATTCTCCGCTGGGGGCACCATCCTGGGCATCACAAGGTGCTAAACCAAATCATTGGTCCTGCCCACTGCCCCAGCAGTGCCTCCCCCAAGGGAAACATCGTAAAATGACTTGACATTGCTGCATTTGGCAGCTGAGACCACCATTACAAACATCGCAACTTAGTGGCGTAAACAGCATTTATTTTCTCACATCCTGGAGGCTGGAAATCCAAGTTTCTCTCGAGGCCTCTCTCCTGGGTTTGCAGATGGCATCTTCTCCCTGTGTGTCTGGGTTCTGATCTCTTTTTATACGATCTCAGTCAGTTAGGTTAGAGCTCACTGAGTGGCCTTATTTTACATTAACCACTTCTTTAAAGGACCTATATCCAAATACAGTCACATTCTGAGGTGCTGGGAGTCAGGAATTCAGCCCCTAACAATGGCTCCATGGACTGGTGTCGTAGCTGAGAACCATGAGTCCCTCTTGACATCAGTGCCATTCGATCTTGATTTCTGTAGATCTATAACCCTTCAATAGCCAAGTCTTCTCTTTTTCCAAGTTGATTTTTCTGTTGTAGACCTCTTTCTGATATATATTCTCACTATGGAGTACAGGCTGGCCTTAAACTCACTCTGTAGCCCAGCCTGGCTTCAAACTCGTGGTGATCCCCCTGCCTCAGCTTCCCAAGTGCTGGGATTATAGACATACATGACCATGCTGCTTTGATGTTTGTTTGTTTTTAATGTTTGTCTTGGTGTTTTGTACTTAAGGTTCTTTTGCATACAGGTATACATCCATTCACTGTTCCTATAAAATAATCATGAGGCCCCCAAAGACTGAACAGTTGGTGAAGAAAGGGGTGCAGAGGAGTTATATTCCTTCCAAAGAGCCCACTCAATCCTCTTCCACCAATCACTGCCACAGCCAAGTTCGCCCTGTGGCTTTGGCAAGGACAATGAGATTTTGTTCCATGACCTTTTATATCCAAACAAACAATCCCCGAGTGTTGTTATTCATTTTTTATTCAAGGTCACAAAAATTTTCTTCTATTGTATGCCAAATGTTTCACAGTTTTGTATTTTGATCTATGATTTAATTTTGTGCAAAGTATAGAGTTTAGGTTGCAATGTTTTTCCATATTGGATACTCAATTGTTTCAATGTCATTTGTTGGAAAAGGCTGTCCCTTCTTGCTATGGTGGGAGTGTGTCCCCCCAAAATCACATTGTGAAGCAAAGTCCCTGTTGTGGTGGTGTTAAGACATGGGGCCGGTGGAGAATCACAGGGCTCTGCCCTCATCATTAATGGATCTGTGCCTTGTAATTGGGCTGGAAGGAACAAGCTTAGGCCATTTTTACTCTTCTACCAGGTGAGAATGAAGCAACAAGACCCACATCAGATGCCAAATGCCAATACCTTCACCTTGGACTACCCAGCCTACAGAACTGTCTGAATAAATTTCTATTGTTTTCAAGTCACTCAGTCTCAGGTATTTTGTTAAGCAACACAAGTGGTCAAAGGTACTTCTCCAGGGCCGGGGATTTAGCTCAGTGGTTCGGCCACCTTCCTCTCAAGCGCAAAGTCCTGAGTTCAATACCTGGTACCAAAAAAAAAAAAAGAAGAAACAAAGGTACTTCTCCAATCCAATTGTCTTTGCACCTTTGTCAGAAATCAGTTGGTTTTATTTGTAAGGGCTGTTGCCTAAACTCAACTCCTTTCATTAATCTATGCATCTATCCCTTTATCAATACCATACTGTCTGGATTACTGTCACTATTTTAAAAAATCTTTAAAGTCAGGTAGTATCATTCCTCCAACTTTATTTCAAAATTGCTTTTGGCTATTCTAATTTTTTTTTTCCTAGCCAAAGAAACTTCATAAATATTTGCCTATGTCTACAAGATCCTAAGATTTTTGGAATCCTATTAAATCTGCAAATCAGCTTTGGGAGAGTTGACATTGTCACTGTTTGACTCTTTAAGTCCATGAGTGCATTTTGTCTCCCCACTCAGGCATTCTTAGCTTTCTTTTATCAGTGTTTTGTAATTTTTATGCAGATGCTGATTGGCTAGATTTAAAACTAAGTAATTTGAGGGAAATTTTTAAAAAATAGACTTTTAAAAAATAATAGTAGTTTTAGGTTCATGGCAAACTTGAGTTGTATATACGACTCCCAAATTCCTCTGTCCCCTATACCCACAGTGTCCCATATTTTCAATGCCTCCGTCCATAGAGGTACCTTTGTTACAACCTATGAACCTATGCTGACACATCTTTGCCACCCAAAGTCTGTAGTTGACCTTAGGGTCACCATTCTGTCATATATTCTATGGGTTCTGACAAATGTATATCTGTCATTGTAATATCCTACAGAATAGATTTGCTGCCTTAGAAAATCCTCTTCATTTTGCTCATCCCTCCCCCAGTCCCTGGAAAACACCAATTATTTTACTGTCTCTATATTTTCTCCTTTTCTGAATGTCACATGCTAGGATCATACAGGATGCTGCCTTTTCAGATTGGCTTCTCCCACTAAGCAATGTGCATTCAAGTTTCCTCTGTCTTTTCATAGTTTTATAGCTCTAGTTTATGCCATTATTATTATTATTTATTTATTTTGGTATCGAGGATCGAACTCGAGTCCTTGTGCTTGCGCAGCAGGCGGCGGAACCACTGAGCTAAATCTCCAGCCCCTCCTATGCCATTATTTTTTTATTGTGGAAAAATACACATAGAATTTACCACCTTAGGGCCAGGGATTTAGCTCAGTGGTTCCGGCACCTGCCTCGAAAGCACAAGGTCCGAGTTCAATCCCTGGTACCAAAAAGAAAAAAAAAAAAGAATTTACCACCTTAGTCATTTTTAGTGCACAGTTCAGGGGCATGCGGCACATTCCGTTTGTTGTGCAACCATCACCACGGGCCACTGACAGAGCTTTTTCATCTTGGAAAACTGAAACTCTGCCCTCATTAAATGCTGATTCCCTACCCGCTTTCCCAGCACCACCGTTCTACTTTCTGTCTCTATGAATCTGACTCCACCGGAAACCTCAGTGAGTAGGATCACACAATATTTGTCCTTTTGTGACTGGTTTATTCCTCGAGGTTCATACATGCTCTAGTATGTGTCAGAATTTCCGTCCTTCTTGAGGCTGAGTAATAATATTCTATTTATAGACGGACCACATTTTGCTTATCTATTTATTCATTAATGGACTCTTGGATTGCTTCTACATTTCAGCTGTTGTGGACAAATCAGTTGAGAACATTGGTTGCACAAGTACCTCTTCTTTGGGGCCTTGCTTCCAGTTCTCTTGGCTGTAAACCTGGAAGTGGATTTGCTGGATCATATTGCATTCTGTGTCTAATGTTTGAGATATAGTTAATTTCTTTCTATTATGGAATAACATCTCATTGTCTAGATGTACAGTTTGTCTATCAGTTCACTTACTGAAGGATGTCTTGGGTGCTCTCAAGTTTTGGTGATTATGAATACAGCTATCATAAACACGCATGTGCAGGTTTTTGCATAGACATGTCCTCATTTGGGTAAATACTAAGGAATGCAGTGGATAGAGTGTGGTAAGAGTATGCTTAGCTTTGTAAGAAACTCCCAAACTGTCTTCCCAAGTGGCTGAATCAGGGCCGGGGATTTAGCTCCACGGTTCCGGCGCCTGCCTTGAAAGCACAAGGTCCCAAGTTTGATCCCTGGTACCAAAAAAAAAAAAAAAAAGAAAGAAAGAAAAGAAAGGTTCAAGTGGCTGAATCAGTTTGCATCCCCCCTACCAATGAGTGAAAATCCCTGTTGCCCCATCTCCTCACCAGAATTCAATTGTCAGTGCTGTAACTGTTCTCATAGAAGAATAGTGGTGTCTTGTTGTTTTAATTTGCAACTCCCTAATAACATAGGATGCCAAGAAGTTTTTTCATATGCTTCTTTGTTTTGGAGCTACTTTAAAGGATGTTTTTAATAATTTGGATCTCCAACTCTTCACTGCTATTGTAGAGTTACATTAAAATGATTGATTTTTATAAAGTGACCCTGTGCCCTTGATAATTTCACTTATTAATTCTAGGAGTCTTAGTTCGATGTGATAAATTTTCTGAGTATACAATCAGGTTGGCTGAGAAGTAGAGTAGCTTCATTTTTCCATTTACATTTTTACACCTCTCCCCTCCTCCCATCTAACTGTGTCTTTCAGGGCCACATCGGAGCTACCAACAATGGCCCTCTGTCTTGTTTCTGATCCCAGGGGCAAAGCATTCACCCTTTGACCACTACCTATGACCATGCTATAATGATTTCGTGGATGTCTCTATTTTTAAAATTTATTATTATTATTTTGGTTTTTTTGAGACAGGGGCTTGCTATGTAGTTCAAGCTGGCCTTGAACTTTCAACAATCCTCCTGTCTCAGCCTTCGGAATGCTGGGATCCCAAGCCTGTGCCATCATGCCTGGCTTGTGGGTGCCTTTAACTAGGTTGAAGCTTCATCCTACTAACTGGTTGAGAGCTTTTTTTGAGGGGGGGTACTGAGGATTGAACTGGGGTCCTTGGACTTGCAAGGCAAGCGGCGGAACCACTGAGCTAAACCCCCAGCTTGGTTGAGAGCTTTTATTGTGAGTGGATGCTGGATTTTGGTCAGTGGGTTTGCCTGCATCTATTGCTATTATCCTGCAGTCTTCCTCTTTAGTCCTTTTGTGTGCCCAGTTGCACTGATTTTAAACATCTAGGTCGCCTACACTCCGGGATCAAGGCTGCACAGCTGTCGTACCTCACCTGGCCTAGTACAGCAGCTGGGCTGGGCGGGCCATGCTCTGCGGAGAATATGGTACCCATGCTCATCACAGAGGAGGCTCTGCCCTTTTCTCCCTTTTCTTCTTGAAATGCATTTGGTTTTTGTCTCCAGTCGAGTCATGCTCCCCCTTTAAAAAAGAGAGAGGGTGAGAGAGTTGGAAAGTGCTCCTTTCTATCCTATTTTTGGGAAAAGATTGTGTGCAACTTATATTATTTCTTCCTTAAAGGTTTTGTATAACTCACCAGTGAAACTATCCAGATCTGGAGATTTTTACTTGTTGCTTTTGTGAACCTTTTTTTTTTTTCAAACTATGATTGAAATGTCTTTAATAGATATGAGGTTGTTCAGTCTCTTTCTTCTTGAGAGAGTTTGGTTGTTCATGTCTCTCAAGAAATTAACCACCCTCCCAAAAAAGGAAATTAGCCCATTCCATCTTAATTGTCAAATTTATGTGTTTATAATATTATAGTGTTATAGATATAATATAATATATATAGTGTTCCCCTAACACCCTTATAATGCTTGTGGGTCTGACAGCCCTCCTCCAACCCTAATGCCAGTCATTAATGTCTATTCTCTTTCATTCCCAGTCCTGCTAACAGTTTACCACTTTTAGTGATCTTTTCAAAGAACTAGTTTTTAGTTTTATCAAATTCTCCATTGTTTTGCTGTTCTCGGTGCATTGATTTCTGGTTTATATAGAGACACACACATATACATGCATATTTATTCCTGCTTGCTTATAGGTTACGTGCTCCCTGAATTCACCAGTGAAGCCATCCAGACCCAGAGATTTCCTTGTGAGAGGCTTTTAATTACAAGTTCCAGCTCTTTAATAGACAAAAGGATTACTCTGGCTATTTCTTCTTGAGTTTGGGGGTTTGTGTCTTTCAGAGAATTGGTCCCTTTCATCTTAGTTTCCAAATGTATGTATGGGCAGAGATGTTTGTAGTACTACCACATTATCCTTTTTATTTTTTATTACCAGGTATTAGTTGAACATATTAATGGGGTGCAAAGGGATCACTCAAAGCTTGCCTACATCATGCACAGATCAAACACAGCCCCTTTCCCGCCCACCCCCACCCCTCTAGTCTCTGTTAATGACTGCTCTACATTCAGGTCAACATATTTTAGCTTCCATATATGAGAGAGAGCACACAGGCCTTGTTTTTCTACACCTGACTTACTTCATTTAGCATCCTGTCCTCTGTTTCCAACCATTTTCCTGCAAATGACAGGACTTCATTTTCCTTTATCACTGAAAAATACCCCATTGTGTGTATGTACTCTATTGCTTTATGCACTCATGCACTGATGGGCATCCAGGCTGGTTCCACACCTTAGCTACTGTGAATAGCACTGCAGTAAACATGGATGTACAGGCATCTTTTTGGTGCACAGGCTTTATTTCCACAGGATACACATCTCGAAGTGGGTTAGCTGGGTCTTATGGTGGTTCTAATTTTAGTTTTTTGAGGAATCACCATGCTGTTCTCCATAATGACTACTGATTTACATTCCCACCAACAGCATATAAAAGAGCTCCCTTTCTCCACATCCTTGCCAGCTCGCTATTCTTTATTTTTTAATATATATATTTATTTTATTTTGGTAATGGGATCAAACCCAGGGTCTCACACATCCTAGGCAAGCACTCTATACCACTGAGCTACATTCCCAGCTCCTTAACAAATTTTTTTTTTTAAGACAGGGTCTTGGGGCCGGGGATTTAGCTCAGTGGTTCTGGTGCCTGCCTCAAAAGCTCAAGGTCACAAGTTTGAACCCCAGTACCAAAAAAACCCACAAAAAAACAAAAAAACAGGGTCTTCCTAAGTTGTCCAGGGTGACCTCAAACTTGCAACTTTCCTGCCTCAGCCTACCACGCAGCTAGGATTACAGATGTGGGGCCCCTGGATTAGCTTTCTTCCTTTCCTTTTTTTTTTGATAGAAGTTATTATTGTAAGATAGGGTGAGATGATCCTCATTGTGAGTTTTGTCTATTTGTTCTTTTACTGTGCTGGGCATGTAACCCAGGCCCTCAGGCATGGCTAGGCAAGTACTCTACCATGAGCTACACCCTCAGCCTCATTGTGGTTTTGATTTCCATTTCCTTTTTTTTTTTTTTTTTGGTACCAGCTATCGAACTGGGACCTTGCACTTGCAAGGCAGGGAGCGGAACCACTGAGCTAAATCCCTGGCCTGATTTGGATTTCTCAATGTTAATGATTAATGATTTTTCAGATATTTGTTGGCCATTTGTATTCTGTCTTTTGATAAGTGCCTATTCAAATCACTAGCTTACTTTTAAATGGGCATTTATTATTTGCAGAGATACATAAAAATGATTCCCATTTTTAGAAACATACTAAAAATATACATTAACCACAAAAGTACTTACTCTGACTGGAAGGAAAGTGGGCATGTCTCAAAATAGCAATAAACACAAGAGGCCAACATACTTAAATCATGACAAGCGTACATCTCATTTTTGACAAAAATAAGTTCTGTTTTTACATTAATGCTTCTATTATCAGCTTCAATATTAGATCCTCCAACCTCATGTACAGTTACTATGAAATTTCTGTTAGCATGTAGAACTCAAAGGCACTCCATTCTGAGGTCATAAAGTCCTGAGCTTAAGTAGGCAATGGGCTTTCCAATTAAAATTTTAACATAAATAATTCTAAAGATCAGAGAACATGAAAATATTTAAAAGTGTAATATTTGGTATATAAATAATTCATAACCTAATAATAAAGGTATACAGAATGTCAAAGACAAGACCATGTAAGGCAAAGGAATGTCTTCAAATCAAACTGATTTTTCCCTCGGTCGAGTTCATTTGAAGGTCTAAAGCTGATTTTTGTTGTTGTTTTTAAAAGCCTAAGAAAGCTAAATATGAAAATAAACATGAAACTGCTTAAGTTAAAAAATAAATGTTCCTCAGCTTAGTCCTCCAAAACCATGACAAAAGTATTTAATGATTAAAAACAAATATAGACTGGAAAAATACTGGACTAAATGGAGGAATAAAAATGAGCAGTTGAAAAGATTAAAAGACAGCTTTAAAGGCACCAATTGAAAGAACATTTATAGTTGGCCATTCAAATAATCCGTTTAGCATTCTTTTACTAGCTTACTTTTAAATTGGATTATTTGGGTTTTTTGGTTAATTTTTTGAGTTCCTTGTGTATTGTGGATTTTTTAGTTTGTTTTGAGACAGTGTCTTGCTATGTACTTTAGGCTGGCTTTGAACTTTTTATGTAGCCCAGGCGAGCCTTCTGCCTCAGCCTCCCTCCCCAGGGCTGGGATTACAAGCATGCGCCACCACACATGGTTGTGCTCTGGATATTTAGCATCCATAAACTGAGAAGTTGTAGAAGGTTTTCTCCCCCATTGATTGCTTTCTTAGCTGTGCAGAAGCTTTTCTGTTAGTGTGTGATCCCATCTGTAGGATTTTCCTTTTTCATCACTTCTCCCCTTTTTTCCCCTTGCAGTACTAGGGATTGAACCCAAGACCCACATTGAGCTAATTCCTAGCCCTTTTTAATTAATTAATTTATTTATTTATTTATTTTTGTACCAGGTATCGAACTGGGGACCTTGTGCTTGAGAGGCAGGCGGTGGAACCACTGAGCTAAATCCCTGGCCCTAGCCCTTTTTTATTTTGAGACAGGGTCTCACTGGGTCACTAAATAGCCCTTGCTGGGCTCTAACTTCTGATCCTCTTGCCTCAGCCTCCCAGGGTGCTGGGATTATAGGCATGAGCCACTAAGCTAGGCTTCTCTTTTCATTTCTTCTTTTTTTTTTTTTTTGGTACCGGGGATCGAACTCGGGTCCTTACATTTGCGCAGCAGGCGGCCAAACTACTGAGCTAAATCCCCAGCCCAGTCCTGCTAGAATTTTATCAAAGGTCTTGATCTTTTCAAAGAACCATCTTCATTGTGCTCTTTGAGAATGTATCTTTATGTCGTTCCAGGGATGCCAAACACGTACTCGCTTCCTTGGTCACACATGGCCACTTTGAGAGGGCTGAGGAAGCCTAACAGTGCGGCCCCTCTCCACAGCCCCTCACGCTGTATTGTCTCATAGATCACACACCTGGAGCCCCAGACACGCTGCGGTTTTTGTTAACAATGTCAAACTCATTTTGGAGAAGGGGTCTACTTGCCTGTGTGTTTACCTGGAACCCCGGATGGAGGGACCTTGGGCTCTGATGATAGGTGCTGTGGTCCCCAGGCAGTGGGGACCCTGTATCCTGTGAGATCAGTTGTCAGGTCTTCGGCCTCTGTAGTCGCAGATTGTGCCTGCTGCCTCTCAATCATGGTTGTTTCTTTTCTTGTAGGTTTTTGCTTTCTGTGTGAGCTCACATTTGCTGGGTCCCTATGTTTCCATTTTTCCCTTGTTCTTGCTAGGCTGCTCTGGGCACCACTGACTTTCTAACTAACAGCTTTTCTGGGCTACAAAATGAATGCACATGTGGGCCGAAAGCCTCTGTGAGGGTGAGCCTGACGCTACCACTCCTGGGGGAGATGTTTTATCGCCCTCCACAGACTCAAGAAAACATCTTTCCTCACTATCTGCTTTTAGTATATGTGCTGCCGAAGCCAGCACCCTCACTATCTGCTTTTGATAGCAGGAGGTTGTCCTCAGCCCACCTTTCCTCTGAGGGCGTGGCCTCTTTAGGAGCCCTTGCCACTAATTATTCACTTTGCAGGCCCGAGATAAGCCTCTTGCATCGCACCCTCCCACCTGGCTCTGAAATCTTTGAGAACCTTGTGCTATATTCTTTCCCCAGACGCAGTGCAGCTGCTGTCTGGTGCGACAGCCTGGATGAGTCTCACCACACTTCCTGGGTGGACGCAGCCACAGAAGTGCACACTGCCCAGCGGCGTTTGTGAGGCTCAGTAACAGCAAAACATATTTGACAAGGGAATTGGAGAGAGTGGTCACTCTTGCTGGGGCATCGAAGTGGGTCCTCTTGTGGTGCTGGGCTGTGCAGGCTCTTGGCCAGGGGGCTGCCTCCAGGAGGCGCTCAGCCATGAGCAGCCATTCCCACTGCTCCAAAGAAGTTTTTTATCAATGCAAAGTGGCCACGGCAGCAGGAAGGACACAGCCACTGGTCTGATGGCAGCAGGGGACTGGGCTCTGATCCAGAACCTCATGCCTGACCTCCAGCACCCAATTTGTTCGTCTCATAACAATTGTCCTTATTTTTGTGAGCTTGGCTAAGCATTTAAACAGATGTTTCTTGTTTTACCCAACAACTGCATGCTTTTAAGCCAGAGAGTTTCCAGAATGTGTATCTTCTTGTGCTTCTACAACTGGAAGCTGCTGGGGTGAATTCTTCATGTGGAAAACACTATGTCTGCTCCAATAAGACCATCCCTGTCCCTTGGTCTTCACAGGGCCCTGCTCCTGGCCAGGGGAAGGGCCAGAAGGTCAGAGGATGCAAGAGAGAGCTGCCTCCTGCAGCTGTGGCATGCCTTGACCTTCCCCCTTATAGCTTGAGCCTTTGATGCAGGTTGAAGCCTTTGCTCCCAGTTTTTAATAGCATCTATTACCTCCCCCGCGGGCTGGCAACCTGCTTCTCATAGGCCCAAAGCCACGTGCCCAGAGCATAGCATGGGTCCCAGGATGTGTGTCAAGCATTTCCAGAGGCAGCCTCCTTTTCCAGGACTGCTTCTCAGAAGCTGACCCAGCCTGGACCTGAGCTCCAGGACAAGGGCTTCTGTCCCTCTTATTGCTGCATCCCCAGAGCTTACCAAAGCCTGAGACATGGATGCTCAGGAAACATGCAAGATGACCTAAGGACAGGCTGCTCATCAGCAAAGGCTATAGGCGAAGAACCACAGTAAGAGCAAGCATTGGGTGAGGATGTATTTATTGAAAGGGTTTCAGGGCCTGTTGGACCTTTGCTGAGGGAAATTGCCAAGGGCAACCACCTTCTGGGAGGAAGAGGGAGCCTGGAGCCTTGTGGGGCCTGAGGCTCCCTTATCCCCACATAGGGCTGCTCTAGATCTGACCCCATGTTGGGGAGACAGCAGAAAGAAGGGCAGCAGGAGTGATGGACAGGGAGAGCCCTGCCCTGGCTGGGTTAAACCTGGCAAAGGTCTTGTCAGATGAGATTCTAGGGATCTGGGAGCAGGGAAAATGTGGGGCACGAGAGTGATGGGAAAGAGGGTCACAGGACAGGCCAAGGACTACAAAGGATCATTACCTCCTCAGGACTTAGGGACATGACCCCTGGGTGTGTGCAATAGCGAGGAACTGAGTTGAAGCTCTGGTCACTTCCTGGGGAGGGCTGACATATCACACTCACACTAGATCTGAGAACAGAGCCTCAAACCTTGCACTGGTAGCACACAGGGACACAGCAGCTGGACTGGCAATAGCTGGACAGGCAGCAGCAGGGCTGGCAGCAGCTGGCCTTACAACCTCCACAGGACCCACAGCCCTCCTTGGAGCACCCACAGGAGGAACAGCCTTCCTTGCAGCCTCCACAGGACCCGCAGCCCCCTTTGCCACAGCTGGAGCAGGGACAGGCTGGCACACAGCAGCGGACAGGCTGGCACACAGCAGCACACGGGCTTGCAGCAGCACACGGGCACACAGCAGCAGCTGGAGCCACAGCCTCCGGAACAGCCAGAGCAGGTCATGGTTCTGGTGATGGAGGTGGAGAGGTCAGAGGAGCAGGAGGAGAGGGAGGTGTGCAGGTGGGAGCCTCCTCAGCCTGGAGCC
This sequence comes from Heterocephalus glaber, assembly GCF_000247695.1. Next base: position 14,606,564 of record NW_004624767.1, on the reverse strand, counting down.
TTATACCTGGCCAGGTCAGGTGTGCGGCTGGACACATGGCTACTTCCTGCTTCTTCTTTGTGCCATTTCCTTAGGAAATTTATGTTTGTTTAATCTTAAAATCACCTCAGTTGTGCCATATTTTGCTTTTTTTCCTTTGGTTTATTATTTTCCTCACATTTTCTCTAAAAAATAGCAGGGCCTCTGCCATTTCTATGTGATCTGGAGAGATGGGAACAGGAAACTCAGCTTTGATGCCATGTTCATCTCTGCTACCTGCATTCATTTCCCTGCACTGCTGTAACGAGTGACCAGACAGGCAGCTTAAAACAACAGACTTTTATTTTCTCACAGTTCTGAAGGCTGGACAGCCAAGATCAAGGCCACGTTCCCATGGAGGAAGACCTTCCTTGTCTCTTCTGGCATCTGTTGGCTGCTGGGAATTCTCAGCTCATTTCTGCATTGTTCCCATCTCTGCCTCCATTCTTACATGTCATCCTCCTCTGTATCTGCATCTCAAATCTCCCTACATTTTCCTTACAAAGACCTAAGTCATTGGTTTGGAGACAGCCTGACCTAGTGCCACCTCATGTTAACTTGGTTCCGGGTGGACATGTACTGGAGGCCCTGTTCTGTCTATGCACTGTCTCATCATGCAGTTGGTCTTTCCTTGATCTTAGCCTGGGTGTGGAGCCCCAGGGTTGTTCATGGAAACCACAGGGGACAGTCCATGGGGACATTCTGGAACAGACAACTTCATCCTGAGCCACCACCTGTGGGCAGAGAAGGGCTCAGGATAAGGATGGGACCCAGATTCAGGACAGGACTCAGAGAACCAGCGCAGGACCCTGGGGCAGGTGGCCTAGGTCCCAGTAGTAGGACCTAAGTCTAGGACAGGGCCCATGATCAGGATCAGACCCAGGATCAGGATAGAGTCCAGAATGAGAATAGGACCCAGGATCAGGATAAGAGTAGTAGGAACCAGGGTCAGGATAGGATGTAGGATTATGACAAGATCCAGGATCAGAACAAGACTCAGGTCTAGGACAGGGCCAGGACTGGGATAATGTAATAGTTAATCTTGATTGTCAACTTGTTTGGGTTGAGAAATATCTAGAAAATTAGTTGAGTGCACTTCTGGGTGTGTCTGTAAGGGTGTTTCCAGAAACAAATGGCATGTGGGACAATCTGATGGGGATGACCCACCCTGAATGTGGGTGATACCACCAGTTGGTGGGGCCCTGGACAGAACAAAAGTAGAAAGAGGAAGCCTACCAGCACATGCTTTTCTCTCTGCTTACCAGCTGCCAAAGCCTCAGTGAGCAGCTTTGCTCCATCAAATGCCCCCTCACCAAATGCTCGCCAAATGTCTGGCCCAGACATAACGGAGCCAAGTGACCATGGATGGAAACCATGAGCCAAAATACATCTCTTCTCCTTTAGGATGTTATTATCAGGTATTTTGCCCCAGCAACAGAAAGCTGGCTAACATAAATAGGAACCAGGGTCAGGACAGAATGTAGGAGTAAGACAAGATCCAAAATCAGAAGAGGACTCAGGATCGGAACAGGGCCTAGGATCAGACTAGGACCCAGTATAAGGATGAAATTCAGGATGAGGACGAGACCCAGGATAAGGACTCAGGGCCAGGACCTGGGTTGTCTTTGCTGGAAAGTGGGGCATGCCCCAGGATCCACAGCCTTGTGTGGCCATTCCTACAGAAATAGGTGACTCAGGGCTTGCTTAGGGCTCCAAGATGAGTGACATGCAGGCTGGCACCTTGTAATGCTGATGACACCATCCAGCTGGCTGGGAGAGTTGGAGCCGCAACAGAAGTGTGTACAGCTCTCGGCAGCTGGGAGGCAAGCCTGGGTATCAGGAGGGCACAGTGGAACTCTGAAAGTGATAAGGGTGTGAGAGGAGCCTGTGCCCATCCCACACACGGGACAGTAGCCCTCAAAGTCAACCCAGGTGACAGCTAGAAAGAGCCCAGGGACATAGGATGGCCAGTGAATCCACATGTGGAGTCCTGTCAGAACCAGGGATGGGACCCACAAGATGTGTCCTCAGAGGTCAGCCAGGGCTGGGGCAGATCATTCAGCTGGAGGGAGGGCACAGCTGCACATCTGGTAAGCATGGCAGCCTGGGCCCAGGACCATCCCCAGCTGTGCAGGGTCCTTTGTCCAGAGGGACTGGGAAGCTCAAGGAAAGCCTCAAATCAAATCAGAGCCCCCAAGTCTGTCCCCTCTATTGCCAACCCAGGTACCTGGATGTCCGGGGTCACTGGAAAATTCTATAGAAATATATCATCCTGTTTTGATTTTTTTTTTTTTTTTTTTTTTTTGGAGACAGGGTCTCACTGTGTATTCTAGGCTGGCCTTTAATTCACTATGTAGCCCAGGCTGGCCTCGAACTTTCAGCGATCCTCCTGCCTCAGCCTCCAGAGCACTGAGACTACAAGTGTGCCCCACCAGGCCTAGCTTCATCATCCTGTTTTGAGATCATTCTGATTCTGCAGCTGGGAGTGTGCACATGCTCTTCTGCGACTCTTGTAGGCTTCGGTCATTGCTGCAATCTCCACACTTGCCCCTCTGCCCCTCAGGACAGCCCCCTGGGCCACCTCCAAAACCTCCCCCACCCCCATGTACACCCTTCCAGCATGGGGCCGGGGGAACTGCCAGACAGGCCTCAGGACCCATGTCCAGAGGCAACTTGAAAGGTTAGAGGCCACAGAAATTAAGTCACTGCCTCTCTTCAGAAGCCCAGTTGTCACCTTACTCTGTCATTTTTGCTTCCTGGATTTGGGACTCTTCCTTCCCAGGCATCCCCTCCCCCAGGCCAGTGACCTAAGGGTTAAAAGGAGCCAAGGAGCAGGCGGGGATCTTGGTGAGCTGCAGATGAGTGCTGAGAAGTCCGTGGATGCCCCCTGGTGGTGGCTGAGCTGTGAGCATTGACAGGAGCAGGCTAGGGATTCAGGGTTCAGAGCAGCCTGGGGAAAGGCAGTGGCAGCCCAGACTGGTTCAAGGAGGCACCAGGTTTTGTGGGTACTGAGCACCCCTAGTACCCAATGTCTTCCCAGCCAGGACAGTCAGAGCCCTGGTCAAGAAGTGGCAAGCACTCCTGCTCTATCCTGTGCATGCTGACTCAACTCACAAGACGGAGCTGGCTTAGGTCCTGCAGGAACTGTGGTCAGAGCAGCCCTCTGGACAGATGGCCAGCTCTTCCCGCCCTGTACCGGCCTTCTGAAACTTAATACATCCTTAGCCTGTCCTTGTATACAGACCCACCAGGCCTTCTTCCAGCCCATGAGGAAGTGGTCCTTGTCCTTGCTGATTTTGGGGTAGGTTCCCTGTCTGTAACCCTTCGTCAGCGCCCTGTTCTTCCAGGTTCAGCACCTGAGTCCCAACCCCATCACCCAGGGCTTCCTCTGTCCTGGCCGGCTGCTGACCCTCACCAAAGCTTTGCTCACGTTGTTCAGCCAGGAAATGCCAGGCTGCACTGGGGTGAAGAGGCCACCACTTGCTGGCCAAAATGTCACTATGGCAGTCCTCCTGCGAAAAGAAAAGACTGTTCACCCCAAAAATTTCTGTCCATGGAGGATGGCCAGTGACCTCTCAGGGCTCTCACAAGGCCATGTCCCCAGCTTATCAGGCTGGAGATTCACCGAGGCTTCTAAAGTCTCCAGGATATCATGGTTACCCCTCCCAACACCTCTGGGTGACAATGCAGAACCAAGAATAAGCTCATTGGGCCTGGGATTTAGCTCAGTGGTGTCTCCACCTGCCTCCCAAGTGCAAGGTCCTAAATTTGATCCCTGGTACCAAAAAAAAAAAAAAGAATAAGCTCATCATCCTGTCAAATTCTGTCCTTTACAATCTTTTACAATCACAATGACTTTGCTGTCTGCTGAGTGATACAGTTGCATACCTCAAAGCTTCGTTTCTGTGGGCTCCTCTTTCCAGGGCTCAGAGCAAGTGCTCAGCCCAGCTGTGCCTACAGCGGATGCAGCAGGAATCCAGGCTGAGGGTCAGCTAGGATTTCTATGGGAAAGCTCCTGCTGTCTGCCTCACTGACAACTGGGGTTATACCTGTGGTGTATGCCGGTGTGGTCTGAGAATGCGCCTGCACATCCCACAGCAGATGTTCATGGGGCCAAACTTATGCCTTGGATCTCATCTCTTCCTTTTATCCCTGAGGCAGAAGACAGGGCTGCAGGAGCCTGTGGGCTGGGTGCCTGAGACCAGCAGGTGAGGAGCCACAGGAAGCAGGGGTTCTAGAACTGGGGCACTCAGTGTAGGTGTCCATCTCTTTCTGGGGTCCTGGGGATGGAAGAGGCGTATGGCTGGCTGAAACCCGGACCTGGACCATCACTGCAGCTCCAACAGGTGGGTCTAGCTTAGCTTGTAGGGAATTCCCACACCGCTGCTGGTCCAGACACACAGGTACACCCCTGTACCTCCCTGCCCTGCTGTGTCCATAGCTCAGGTGGGCCCCTGGCAGAATCAAGGAGGCCACCATCCCTCCTCATTTCTTCTCATCCAGATACTTTTCAGAGAGCTGAATACTTCTTGCCACTGTCTCGTGGTCTCTGCATTAGTCTCCTCGGAAGATTCTGGCAGCACCCAGGGCTTGTGAAGATACAATTGCAAACAGGGTGATATGGAAGCGATTGCTTGGGCCTTACTTCCCCGGTGGATAAACTGAAACTGACTTCCTTCTCTGAATGCTTCGACAAGTAGAAACCCAAAAGCACAACCTGGGACAGGGCAGAGTGTGAGTGTCTCAGGGTTGGCTCCAACTGCCTGCCCTTGCATCCGGAACCCGGTCCCTGCACAGGCTCTTGGCCACTCGCCTCTCTCTGTCCAGCCATGTTGCCCCTGAGCTCTTGCTCTATGCATCTCAGCTAGGGGCGAAGTGAACCAACAGAAATACCCAGCCGGCATTGCCTCTACCCCTGGGGCTGGCCTTCCAGCCTTGTCTCAGAGACCTGACCCAGGGATGAAGACCTCCACCTCTGCCCGTTAAGGGCTTCTTCGAAATGCCTGGCTCTTCCTATTCCCGACCCCAACCCCACCCCTGAGGGGCTGGGAGGACTCTGGGGCCCCATTAGTGTAGGTGCTATACCCAGCAGTGGAAAGGCCACCAGGCCTGGCTCCTGGGCACAGTTAAGTTCGGCCCTTGAGGGCAGACGCCTGGTTCCAGCCTCAGCCACGTGTGTCTGTCTCATCAATTTCTGGATTGCTACGCCAGTTACAGCAACCATTTATGTAGCACCAGCTATTCAGAGTGCAGAGAGAGGGGATGCAAAGAACAAGAGGAGAGAGTGGTTCTGACCCCACTGTAAGGAGCTGCAGGGTATGAGGAGGAGTGTGGGATCAGGACAGTGCCAGGCCATGTGTGCTTTGGTGGTGTTGGATGAGGAGGGCCCAGGTATATGGAACTAGGCCATATTGGAAATGGGAAGAGTGAATGGTTTTGCTTGTTCACTTGCTTGTTTTGACTGGTACTGGGGATGGGACTCAGGGGCACACCCTACTGCGCTGCATCCCCTGTCATGTTTATTTTTCGTTTTGAAACGGGGTCTTGCTAAGCTGCTCAGGCTGTCTTGGAACTTTCGATCCTCCTGGCTCAGCCTCCTGAGTAGAAGAGAAAACTGGCATGTAGTATGATGCACAAAGAGTGAATTCTTTTGCTTCCTTATCTTTCACTACAATAGGGTTCCTTAAATGCACTCCCTGATTAATCCAGGGAAGTTACAGATGCCCGCTGAGGGGCCCACTGTGAACACCCAAACTAACAGCCCTGTTAAGTACCTGGAGGACATCCGAGAGGATGGTGGCAAAGGGCTATGAGCAGATCTGAGGGAGACTCAGAGGTGGCATTCTGGGAAGAACAGGCCCAGGGGTCAGCAGAGCTGTGGGAGGAAGGGGTGTCAGGGCCAGGCAATGCTGGCCCTGTGGGTAATCTTCCCTGCAGACAAGGGGGAGGCAGGGTAGGGCAGCCCAAGGCTCTGCAGGGCTCCTCATGTCAGGCCCACCAGGAAAAGCCTTCAGGACCTGCCACAGCCACTTGAAAATGGAGTCTTGGGGCCGGGGATTTAGCTCAGTGGCACCACGCCTGCCCTGAAAGCACAAGGTCCTGAGTTTGATCCCCATAACAGCAGCAACAACAAAGAGGAGTCTTGATGTTGCTGACTCCAGAAAGCACTTCCTAGGAGTTGCAGTGCAGCCTGGCCCTAAGGCATGGATACCTGGAACCTCCAAAGGACCAGCCTCTTCACCCACAGAGCTATCATGTCCACTACTCACAGCACTGTGCTCAAGCTGCTGGTGGACCTCAGTAGCTGCAGACTCCCCAAGAAAACTTCCCTCAGCCCAGACCTCACCCACTATGTAGCCAGAGTGTTAGGTTTCCCATCAGAGGCAACTGACCTCCGGACCACAGAAGGGTCAACAGCCGGAGCAAAACACTTGCATTCCTTCTGTCTGCCCCCAGGCCAAAGGCATGAGGTCTGGAACATAAGGACACCAGACATAGATAACACCCACAAGGTACATACAAGTAGCAACATTGTAACAAATGGCCAACATTTAGCAAGTAGTAAACACTGGAGCCCACAGCAAGCACTGTGACAAGCAGCAAGACATCTCAAAAAGACATTGCAGGGCTGGGGATTTAGCTCAGTGGTTTCGCCACCCGCTGCGCAGGCACAAAGACCCAAGTTCAATCTCTGGTACCAAAAACAAAAAAAAAAGACATTGCAGCAACAAGTAAACATGAGTTTTCCCCCCTTCTATCCAGGAAATCAGGAAGTTACAATGTGGCTGCACTGTGGGTGCTGTCACCTATTTGGCTGACTGTATGACCAGCTACAGGAACACCCTGGAGTCAGAGGAAGGTGGGTCTTGTAGTCTGTCACACATAGGGAGGAACCACATGGTCCTAGGCCCAGAGGAGGTGGCCTCTTGGAGCACCAACCCAGACTGTGAGACCAGGACAGAAACTGAGGTCACTAAGAACCAGCTGTGCCTCAAGTAACAACAAGCTGTTCCAGGCTGTCCATGAAGGCAAGTAGTTTGGTAGGAAACAGCTGCCCTACAGCTGCCAGAGGTGGGCACTGGACTGGGATCTCCAGGCCCAGGCTCTGCTCTCCTGCATGGCTGCCAGGGGCATCACAGGAGACAGGTGTGGCCTCCGACTCTAAGGAGCTGTCTGTTCCTGCAGAATCCAGGATCAAACCATCTCGGGATGCTGGCTGTGATCGTTCACACTTTAAACCTTCACCCAGAGAATGGCATTTGTCGCTTGCATCTGATACCCTTGGTTGACCAACAGCCATGGGTGTGAGGCCACCCACCTGTGGTCAGCTGGGGTCCCTCACAGCCATGGGTATGAGCAGGGAAGAAAGACTCCACGGGCAAATTCATGCTCTGTGGTGATGACGTTTCCTCCCCGAAGGTGAAGAGAGGGGCACAGGGAGCCAGCTGCCTTAAGCCACTGTAGAAACAGTCATCATCGGATCTTCCCCAAGCACCAGGGATCAGTAACCCCTTGTTGTCCCCGCTCCATCCACCCCTCAGGTAAGAAGATGCTTAGCTCTCACCATTCACTTCACACACCAAGGTGCTGCTCCTATTTCTCACTCTGAGCACCAGCTCCTTTGAAGGCGAGAAAGGCAAGTGAAGATACTTTAGAAGAACGCATTGAAGTACACGCCAGAAGAATTCAAATGGTGAGAAAATACCTGCTAAAGGCCAGAACAGAGCCTGCTGTCGTTAACACCCCAGACCTGAAAAGTTAGGAATGCACTACATCAAGTGATCACATGTGTGAAATGAGCTCAACTCTCCACCAAAACCAAGAGAAAGCAGAGCCAAAGAAGCAGAAACAGGAAGAGAGAAGAGGGGAAAGATGGAGCGAGGAGCAGGCATGGGAACGAGGCCCCCAGAATGACCCCGTCCTTCCATGTGGCAGGGCAGGGACAAGTCCCACTGCCAGGCTCTTCGTGGGAGCCGAGAGTTGAGCAAGTCTCCTCAGGAAGGAGGCGGTAAACACGTCCGGAATCAGCTGACAAAATGCACCCAGAGCCTTGGCAGCATCAGCTGCACCGCTCAAGTTTATCCCCAGAAGCATTAGCAGAACAGTTTATGAGGGATGCCAGTCAGGATTCCATCCTTACAGTGTACAAAAAAGCAGGACTTCACGGAGTAGTATTAAGCTCTTAAAATCCTTGATCCAGGAAAATTTTCCTACCCTGGGAAACACACAGCTACACCCTCTATCTGGTCCCCGGGTGCAAGGGCTAAGTCCGTATCTGTGTGGGAAACAGGAGAGCGGCCAAAGAAAACAACAGAAAAATGCAAGCCAGGCACCTCGAGGTGGGCAGAGTACACTCACTTTTGCTCCATGTTTTACTTCGCAGTGTGAAACTACAAGGTGTTCTTTTATACTTTCAAAGCTACTAATTAATTAGCTGGAAGGAGGCTGGATGGAATAGAAATCTCACACAAACAAAACCTTCAACAAGATACAATTGTGATTCTCTGTCTCAGTCCCAAAAGTCTGACTGCACTGCCGAAGGGTGTTGAGGCAGTTGTGAAGGTGCCAGCACAGGATCGGGGCTCCGAGCTCCTGAGTCTCTCTGTTCGGTGATGGGGACGGAAGAAATCTGTGCTTGGTGGGATAACATGGATGCTGAAGCGCTGCCCTTCCATCAGCTCTCTAGAAAGCAGAAAGGGCACAGAGGAGAAGACAGCAGAGTCCTCTCCGGAGCTGTGGGAACTCCCTCAGGAGAGAGAAGCACCATGGCCTGGCAATCTCACGCCCACTGTGCCCCAAGGATGCACGAGGGGACCGAAGGAGACGTTTGTGTGTCTGTGTCCATCCCAGCATTGTGCACAGTGGCCGAAAGGTGGACACGAGCCACACATCCCTGGAGCTGAGTGCAGAGGGGATCCGTGGTCCATCTTCACAGTGGAATCTCACTGACTCGCCTCACAGACGAAGGGGCAGTCCCGCTTACAGGCTGCTCTGAGTGGGGCTGGGGTGCATTAGAGGGGACCTCAGCCACAGCGGAGCCCTGGCACCAGATGGCCCTGGTGGTTGAGGGAGGGGTCTCCAAGTACCAGGAGGCAGGGAGGCTGGGCTGATGCGCCTCGGGGCCCCTGCTCCCCCACACTGGGTTCTCCATCACAGACCCCCTTTCCGGCCCCCTCCCACCTCAGCTTCTGAGAAGCCCACCGGGCCCTGCCTTTCAGCTGGGTTCTGGCTCTCCACGCCCTGTGGACTGGGGCTCTCCCGGTCCAGGCACATCACAGCCTCCAGTGCCACTCTCAGCTCTGCTTCCAGAACTCACCAGAAGGTTCTGGGGTCCCCGTGTGTACACTGCCTGGCCAGCATTGCTGGGGTGGAGGGGGTCCCGACCATTGTGCCTGGGTCTCCACTCCCAGCAGGGTCCCACCCTCCACACCTCCACAGCCAGCACAGACCCAGACCCGGACCCAGGCTGCCCACCCCCATGGCCAAGCCAGGAGCCGATGTGTCCCCACACGGGACCCTCCCTGCATGGCGTGACTCTCGTGACGTCCCTGACCTGCCCACAGAGACCTGAGGGGGACCTGCAGAACATTACGGGGGAAATGAAAGGGAAGGGGAGGGAGAGGCAGATGTGGCCTCCTGTAAACAGTCTGATTTCCCAATGTAAACCAGATTCCGGCCCAAGACATCAGGTAAACATCTGCATCAGCGCCCCCGGGCCCCCACCGTCCCGCGAGGCCCAGGGGTCTGCATCGCCTACTCTGGGACGTGTCAGAGTTGCCGCCCAGACATTTCGTAATTAGGCAAAATTAGGCCTCACATTC
>NW_004624767.1:14570792-14590952 GCF_000247695.1 Heterocephalus glaber | reverse complement strand
GAGGGTCCCGTGTGGGGACACATCGGCTCCTGGCTTGGCCATGGGGGTGGGCAGCCTGGGTCCGGGTCTGGGTCTGTGCTGGCTGTGGAGGTGTGGAGGGTGGGACCCTGCTGGGAGTGGAGACCCAGGCACAATGGTCGGGACCCCCTCCACCCCAGCAATGCTGGCCAGGCAGTGTACACACGGGGACCCCAGAACCTTCTGGTGAGTTCTGGAAGCAGAGCTGAGAGTGGCACTGGAGGCTGTGATGTGCCTGGACCGGGAGAGCCCCAGTCCACAGGGCGTGGAGAGCCAGAACCCAGCTGAAAGGCAGGGCCCGGTGGGCTTCTCAGAAGCTGAGGTGGGAGGGGGCCGGAAAGGGGGTCTGTGATGGAGAACCCAGTGTGGGGGAGCAGGGGCCCCGAGGCGCATCAGCCCAGCCTCCCTGCCTCCTGGTACTTGGAGACCCCTCCCTCAACCACCAGGGCCATCTGGTGCCAGGGCTCCGCTGTGGCTGAGGTCCCCTCTAATGCACCCCAGCCCCACTCAGAGCAGCCTGTAAGCGGGACTGCCCCTTCGTCTGTGAGGCGAGTCAGTGAGATTCCACTGTGAAGATGGACCACGGATCCCCTCTGCACTCAGCTCCAGGGATGTGTGGCTCGTGTCCACCTTTCGGCCACTGTGCACAATGCTGGGATGGACACAGACACACAAACGTCTCCTTCGGTCCCCTCGTGCATCCTTGGGGCACAGTGGGCGTGAGATTGCCAGGCCATGGTGCTTCTCTCTCCTGAGGGAGTTCCCACAGCTCCGGAGAGGACTCTGCTGTCTTCTCCTCTGTGCCCTTTCTGCTTTCTAGAGAGCTGATGGAAGGGCAGCGCTTCAGCATCCATGTTATCCCACCAAGCACAGATTTCTTCCGTCCCCATCACCGAACAGAGAGACTCAGGAGCTCGGAGCCCCGATCCTGTGCTGGCACCTTCACAACTGCCTCAACACCCTTCGGCAGTGCAGTCAGACTTTTGGGACTGAGACAGAGAATCACAATTGTATCTTGTTGAAGGTTTTGTTTGTGTGAGATTTCTATTCCATCCAGCCTCCTTCCAGCTAATTAATTAGTAGCTTTGAAAGTATAAAAGAACACCTTGTAGTTTCACACTGCGAAGTAAAACATGGAGCAAAAGTGAGTGTACTCTGCCCACCTCGAGGTGCCTGGCTTGCATTTTTCTGTTGTTTTCTTTGGCCGCTCTCCTGTTTCCCACACAGATACGGACTTAGCCCTTGCACCCGGGGACCAGATAGAGGGTGTAGCTGTGTGTTTCCCAGGGTAGGAAAATTTTCCTGGATCAAGGATTTTAAGAGCTTAATACTACTCCGTGAAGTCCTGCTTTTTTGTACACTGTAAGGATGGAATCCTGACTGGCATCCCTCATAAACTGTTCTGCTAATGCTTCTGGGGATAAACTTGAGCGGTGCAGCTGATGCTGCCAAGGCTCTGGGTGCATTTTGTCAGCTGATTCCGGACGTGTTTACCGCCTCCTTCCTGAGGAGACTTGCTCAACTCTCGGCTCCCACGAAGAGCCTGGCAGTGGGACTTGTCCCTGCCCTGCCACATGGAAGGACGGGGTCATTCTGGGGGCCTCGTTCCCATGCCTGCTCCTCGCTCCATCTTTCCCCTCTTCTCTCTTCCTGTTTCTGCTTCTTTGGCTCTGCTTTCTCTTGGTTTTGGTGGAGAGTTGAGCTCATTTCACACATGTGATCACTTGATGTAGTGCATTCCTAACTTTTCAGGTCTGGGGTGTTAACGACAGCAGGCTCTGTTCTGGCCTTTAGCAGGTATTTTCTCACCATTTGAATTCTTCTGGCGTGTACTTCAATGCGTTCTTCTAAAGTATCTTCACTTGCCTTTCTCGCCTTCAAAGGAGCTGGTGCTCAGAGTGAGAAATAGGAGCAGCACCTTGGTGTGTGAAGTGAATGGTGAGAGCTAAGCATCTTCTTACCTGAGGGGTGGATGGAGCGGGGACAACAAGGGGTTACTGATCCCTGGTGCTTGGGGAAGATCCGATGATGACTGTTTCTACAGTGGCTTAAGGCAGCTGGCTCCCTGTGCCCCTCTCTTCACCTTCGGGGAGGAAACGTCATCACCACAGAGCATGAATTTGCCCGTGGAGTCTTTCTTCCCTGCTCATACCCATGGCTGTGAGGGACCCCAGCTGACCACAGGTGGGTGGCCTCACACCCATGGCTGTTGGTCAACCAAGGGTATCAGATGCAAGCGACAAATGCCATTCTCTGGGTGAAGGTTTAAAGTGTGAACGATCACAGCCAGCATCCCGAGATGGTTTGATCCTGGATTCTGCAGGAACAGACAGCTCCTTAGAGTCGGAGGCCACACCTGTCTCCTGTGATGCCCCTGGCAGCCATGCAGGAGAGCAGAGCCTGGGCCTGGAGATCCCAGTCCAGTGCCCACCTCTGGCAGCTGTAGGGCAGCTGTTTCCTACCAAAACTCCTGTCCTCTGGGGACAGACTGGGATCAGCTTCTGCTTCTTGAGAACTGAGGCACTGCACTGTCCTTGTCACCTGAATATCTGTCCTCATCTTCTAGCCTGGCTTAGTGGTGGGAATGGTCTCGCTCCCTGGGCTCCAGCACCTTGGTCCTCCTTGCTGTGGACGCCACACCACAGGGCCCACCTTCCCCTCCAGTCAGGCTATTTCTGTATCTGGTCACTCAGACACCTCAGTAGGTTATTGCAACCAAGGTGTGGCTATGTTGGAACTTCCTGTTCTCCTGGGGTGATGAGGGGAGACTTTTGCTGCTTCTGTAACGTCTGTTTGTTGCTCCAACGTCTTTGAGATGTCTTGCTGCTTGTTACAGTGCTTGCTGTGTGCTCTAGGACTTACTACTTGCCACAACCTTTGTGCTTTGTTACTAAGTTGCTAATGGCTCACTAAGTGTGGGCACCTGGGCAGTCCCAGCGTCATCTCTGCCTGCTGTCTTTATCTTACCACCTCACGCTGTAAGCTTGGGGACAGACAGAAGGGATGCAACTGTGTTGTTCAGCTGCTGGTCCTTTAGTGGTCCCAAGCTTATTCGCCTCTGACCCTAGAGTTTCATGCTCTGGCTACCCTGCAAGTGATATCTATTCTGACCAAAGTTCCTGTGGTGAAACTGGAGCTGCTTAGGGTCCACCTGCGGCCTGAGTATGGAACAGAGAATAACTGTAAAGGTAATAGGTGACTGACTGTTGGTTCATAGCAGGGTCTATTTGACCACCTTACTCCACCGGATGGGCTCTTTCTGTTGTTCTATCTTCAGCTCTCTACCACCCTCTGGTGGTCCTACCTCGGCAACTTCTCCTCCTTATTAAATGTGGATCGACCAGAAAACCGCCTCAGTTCCCTCCCCTTCCACCTCTCTCTGTGTCTCCCCTTTGTCTGCTCTGTTATTCCTCATATTTACATGACATCTATGTGCAGAAAATCCCTCGTGTGACCCTCAGGGCACAGCCTGGCCGGGTGCACACACTGGCCATCAGCCACAGGGGACCTCTACTGATCACCATACTTGTGTCTGCCCACGTCGAAGGTAACAGCAGATTCTATACTGGCTTTCCTTGTGCAGGAGGTTGTGCTGCTGTCCTCCGTGAGGCACATGGGTCACACTTGGGACTCAGTTTTTCTTCCTTTCCTCAATCTACCCATCAGTAGGTGGTAGCATTTTCACCTTAAGTTCATTCATTTTGCAATCATGGATGTGCCCCACCCCCAGCTGCATCTGTGACCTGTCTGAAGTCTTTCCGGGTCACTCCGCCAGTCACTTCCACCACTTCCTTCCTCTGACAAACCTTCCTGTCAGAGCAGCGACAGTGGGTTTAGAAAACACCCTCTATCTCCCCTCCTCGCCCCATGACTCCCCTATTGCCTGTGTCCTCAGCCAGGCTCAGGTCTCTGCAGAATTGGGCACCCAGGTAGTGATATGTCTTTCCCAAGCTGGGTGTCTTTCCCCACGCATGGGTGGGGGGAAAGTGCTCCCGAGCTCTGTCTCCCAGTGGGCTCAGGTTAAGTCTTTGCATCCTTTCACATGTTCGTTATTAAACAAAGTTGGTTAATTAAATTTTGTAGTTTCTCTTTTGTTTAATTTACTTCTGATTATTCCATCCTTCAGCCACCTGTGTCACTGGTAATGTCAAGTGTGATTGGTGGTGTGTGTATTTACCCCGTGGAAGCCGCTGGTCCCCCTGTAAACAGTCTCGGAGTGGGTGGCAAGGTCATTGTGCCCTTGAAGAAAAGGGTGTTTTTCCTTTTTTTCAGACACTAGATGACAGCTCTCAGCTTTGTTACATTTTCTGCTTCCCTTTTCTCCTGTTTATTTAATCTGTTATCTTCAGCACCATACTTTTTTCTCTTTCTTTGTAAAAAAAATGTATTACGTTAGAAACTTTCCTTCTAATTTCTCTATAAAATATTTTCAACTGAACAGAAAACCCACAATATGCATGTTTCTCTGCATCCTGATTAGTTTTCTTTATTTCCTTCGATTGATTAATGGCTTTAATTACACGAGGAATGCCTGGTCATGATTAGTCGGCAAGCAGCACTGTGGTAAATAAGTTCAAAGGGAGAACTTCCCCCAGAAGCCTTCTCTTTCTGTCCCTTGCCCAGCAATGTTGGTGCACTGTGGTCTGAATTTTCACTTGACTTTCTGTCCTAATTCAAACACATACATGCATTTTTTTTGGCTTATAAAATGGAAATATTCTAAGGTTAACATTTGTAGACATCCCTCATTCCTTTCTCATAATATCCCTTCATGTGGTTGCACACTTCCAAGTTTCTACTGCAAGATTGCTGCATTTCCACATCATTTGTTTGGTGTTGTTCTGCTGTTCCCATGACACAGAATGCAGCTGTGGATACCCTTGTTTATGAATACCTTTGTGCTGACATGTTACCGTTCCGAGATGGGGTGGAAGAGCCAAAGGATAGTCACATTTCAAATTTTAAAAATGAAGACAGAAAAACAGGCAGAAATGTGAGTACATAATGTGCTGGTGAAGTTCACAAGGTGCAGGAGATTCTGGTGCCTAGTGCTCAGGAGAAGGAGCCAGCAGCTTCTTGCAAATGCAAGGGACAGACCCAACCTGGTGTCACACACCCAGGTGAGCAGCAGGTGGCATCATGGTTGTGGCTGGTGACAACCACACATGCAGATGCCTGGATGTTTTTTGTTTTTTTGTGTGTGGTGCTGAAAACCTACCATCTCAGGAAACTTTCCATATCTGGACAAACCAGGCAACCCAAAGGGTCAGAGAGAGCAAATATTTTATTTATTTATATTTTTTGGTACTGGGGATCAAACTCCGGGCCTGTGCTTTCGAGGCAGGTGGCAGAACCACTGAGCTAAATCTCCGGCCGAAATTTTTTAATTTATTCTTTATTTTATTTTGGTACTAGGGATCAAACTCAGGACCTTGCACTTTCGAGGCAGGCGGCAGCACCACTGAGCTAAATACCTGGCCCTGAGAGCAAATATTTTAATAATTCATCAGTAGCAGGCTGAACACTTAACAGCACAAACCCTTTCTGCCTGCCTGTCCTATTCCAGCAGCTGTGTGCTTCTCCCGTGGCTCATATCACGTTCTCATCTCTCTTGGACCCCAAATAAACATGGTAGGGACAGTGAAACTCCTGGTCTATTTCCCATTTTAATGGCAATGGTTTGGGCTTCATATTTTAAAATCTGGGTTTGCCACTGGCTTTGTGAAAGTTCTATTTTTCCTTTTTCAGCAGTTTCTAACTTTCTTGGACATTGGGGTTTGTTATAAAGGGTGTTGGGTTTTATCAAGTGCTTCTTGGGGATCTCTAGAGAATATTTGCTGCTTTATTTGGTTTTCCAGCAACTATCTTTCCTATCGGCACTGTTGTTTCTTGAGGAGAAGCCCCAGCACATACAACTTTGTAGAATGTCATAGTTTCCAGTGAGCAGGTGCCCTCTTGGTGACCAAGCCCTTCTCAATGTCTGGAGTGCAGAGGGGTGAGATGTCCTGCCCTCCAAGGTATGAGTGGTGTCCTGGCCTTCTCAGAGAACTATGGCCTTTTACCAACATGACTGTCCTTACATGGTTCAAGGGCAATTGACATTGCCCTGGCTCAAGGGGACAGAGAACTCCAAAGCCATCTGCAGACCGCACAGAAAAATGGTGGAATGACAATGCAGACTTAGGCCAGGGCTGACCCAGCATGGATATCACATCCATTCTGTGTTCTGCTTTTATTCCCCAGCCACTGGACAAGTGCTGGAACATAAAGCCACAGTGATGGACTGGGCCTCCATGTTGGCTCCGGCAGCTGATGATCGAGGGAATAATAAGGAGCCTGCAGCAGGGTCTGCTCTCCCATTGTATCCCCAGCGCCGACAGTTCAGGCCATGTGAGCTTGGCTTAGAGAATGAGTGAGTTCAGACCCAACTGTGACAGCAGCTCCTGTCAGGAGGGTCTCTCTGGAGCATGGTGCACCATGTCTGCACCTGCAGGGGAGCCGAGGCCCGGCAGTGTTAGCTTCTATTCAGAGGCAGAATTAGAACAGGCCCACCCCTCCTGAGTGTCACTACCCTCAAGAGATCCACCCTGTCCCACCGCCTCTAGTCTACACCACCCCATGGGGACCCCTGGCTCAGCACACAGAGGACATCATGCCAGGAGGGCTGGAGGGTGGATGATGTACACATGCAGGTGACCCTAGAAAGGGGGATACAGCCAGGTGTGGTGGTGCACACCTGTAATCCCAGCACTCAGGGGGCTGAGGCAGGATTGCCGAGAGTTCAAGGCCACCCTGGCCTATATAGGCAGCTCAAGGCCAGCCTGTAATATATAGCAACCTACTGTCTCAAAAAAAGAAATTAAAAATAAAAGGGAGGACAAATCAGGTGTACTCCAGGGCATCCCACTTTGGGGTCTGCCCCTGCTCCTTCTCACTTCAGGGGAGGGGTCCCTCTCTCATCCTCTGCCACTAAGAGAGATGAGCAAAGACTGTGGAGTGAGAAGTATCCTAAATGACAGCTCCCTGTGCGGCTGGACCCGATTACCAGGAGACCCTCAAGGTGGTCAGCCATGCCTGAGGCCAAGTGCAGTGGCTGCCAGGAGGGCCTTCTGTGGTCCCCAGTTCTATTCTCAAGGTCACATGTACTCTGGATGCCAAGCAGGCTTGGGTCCCACACAGAAGCTTCAGAACATTCCAGGAAGAGATGACTGAGCAGAGGCTGGGGTCTTGGAGCAAAATTATGCCTTTTGCATCACATTAAAAAAAAAACAAACTCCCAGGTTGGGGCTATAATTCGGTGGTAGAGTTTTTGTTTATCATGTTTCATGGCATGTGTGAGGCTCTATGTCCCATACCCAGTGCTGAAAAACAAACAAACAAACAAAAATGCCTCCTGCTGTCTCCTGTATTGCAATGGGAAAATAAACACTCATGCATGTGACACCAAGTGGCCATGGGACTTGTGTCCATAGGACACAGTCCTAAGTGACACACCTCATTGGGAAGAGCAGTATGCTCTGAGGTGGCCCCCGATGAGGAAGAGTGTGACTCAGGAACTTGGCTGGAGCTTGTCCTGGAGGCGGAAGGAAGCTGTGGGGATAGATCTCAGCCCTGCCACGGGGCATCCTCTAACAGTACCAGCCATGGCGCTCAAGCGTGCACAGTAAAGGCCACACTGTGTGAAGAACCCAGTGCTGCTGTCAGCACAGAGTTGTGATCACAGAGTTTGTGACCCTCAGAAACACTGAGGAGCAGCAGGGGGGTGACCCCAGAAAGATGTGGGACAGGGTGAAGGGCAACAGGCTGCCCAGCTCCAGGACAGGCCAAGGGACCCTCTGCAGCAGGATGCTGAGACCTGTCCTGCTGAGCTCCTTCTCCAGTGCCTGTCCTTTCTTCATAAATGCTGTCCTGACCCCAGACTCCTCCACAGAGAGGACAGGACACTGGGACTTTCGCATGCCACCTGGCCACTCAGAAACCCTCCCTTTTCAGTTATGTGAAGGAGGGAGGGGACGGGGCGGGGGAAGAGAGACAGAGGGAGACAGAGACACAGAGAGACCCCTACACAGAACAGCAGTCAGATGGGGCTTGTGGTGTACGGCTAAAATTCTGCTTCTTAGGGCTGTTTCAAAAATAATCAATGCATAAAAGTTTGAGATGTTGCTTGTGGGCTTTTGAGCTGACAGGGCCCAGCCTGAAGTGGACAATAAGCACAGGCCATGTGAAGTCGCCTTTGTCATGCATTTATGTCAAAACTGCTCATTGCTTCCTTCCCATTTCAGTGAGTGCGTGGTGTGGTCCCCGAGGAAGGTCCTCCAGGAGAAGCCTCTTTGATCACTACCAGACCATCCTGGGTGCCAAGGGCCACTGCGTACATGGGCAAAATAGGTATCAGAGACTGCAGGGTCCTGCTCAAAGATGGAGGCACAGGGAAGAATTTCTCCCATTAACTCCTTTTCCTATGTCGTGGGAAAGCCGAGAGCCCAGCCTATGCTGATGCACTTGGCAGAACAGAAAGCTAAATCTCAGCCACGTGCCACACGCCCTGGGTCTTTATGTCCCAGTTTGTGGTTCCCAGGCCTTGGACCTTAGACAAAGCCCAAAGAGAAACAGTGACCACATCCCCCCCCGGGGGGCGGGGGGCAGGGGGGCTGAAGCTCGGAGAATCCCTAACTTTCTGCCTGGAGAGTCCAGGTCAGCCTTGTCTCACACCTGGTCATCCACCTGGTGGCCAGAGTCACAATAATGGGCTGGCCATTGGGATGAGCTGGGGGCAACGACACAGCCCAGATGGGAAGGGGCAGGCTCAGAATACAGGGACCTCACAGCCTTCGAGCACATCCTCCTGGAGAAGGGAGGCCCTCGGGGCTGTTTCTGAGGTTGGCAGTCGTGTTCTGCACAGGGAGGGAGAGTGGGGAAGCCCACAGGTAGGGCTGGGTCCTCCTGCCCTCTTGATCAAGAGGACACTTGATACAGATCCAAAGGAAAGCCTGTTGCTCATGATCACCTGGACTGCACCTTCCACGCAGCCCAGGAGCTGCAGCTCTACTAGGACATCCCCGCAGGGAGGGTCAGGGCCAACTCCACAGTCTTGGGCAGACACACACTCAAATACACACACACACACACACACACACACACACACACACACACACACACACCATTTCAGGCAGATAGAGCAAGTAGCTGCTCTGTCACCGCAGTGGGCTCCACTTCTCTTTCGCCATTCAACACCACCACCTGGTGGCGTCTTGCAGAAGCTGCACCAGGCTCGTCTGGGGTTTTCCTAGGACGTTTTGGAGCCCAAGGTCCCTGGACAAAAAGTTTTGTTTGGCTTTGAATTGTTTTGTTTGTTTTTAAATCACTGAACCAAGTAAAGGTGTCTACATTGAATTCAAGGATAGGGAGTTAAATTTTCTTTCTTTCTTTTTTTTTTCTGGTACTGGGGATCAAACTCAGGACATTGCATGCTTGGAAGGCAGGTGCAATGCCACTGAGCTAAACCCCCGTCTCAAATTTCCCAAAATGACTCTTTTTAAAAGCCATCTTGGGCTGGGCGTGGTGGCGCACACCTGCAATCCCAGCACTCAGGAGGCTGAGGCAGGAGGATCCCCGCAAGTTAGAGGCCACCCTGGGCTACATAGTGAATTCAGGGCCAGCCTGAACTACAAAGGGAGACCCTGACTCAAAAAACAAAACAAAACAAAAATAATAAGTCTGCAGGAACAGAATATGCATACTCAGAAAAGGTGAGCAGATAAGGCCAAAGTCAGGGCCAGATCTTCAGAGTGACACAATGAAGATTCACAGGACTGAAAGTTAATTTAGATGCAAGCTATTTATCACTTTTTTTTCCCATTAGTTTCCAAAATGTCTATACTTTTTAGCACAGCCAGCAGTGAGTGCCAGGCAATGATTCTTCAGGGTCCACTGAGGAATGAGAAGCCCTCTTGTCACCCCAGCATGCTCAGATCAGCCCCATGCTCCTCCCCTGCCTCACATCAGGCTGTTGCCACTTGGAGCTGTATCCCACACGCCATTCACAGGCTGCAGGAAGCAGCAACAGGAGCTCCAGGCATGTGGTGGTAAACCCAGGATGCAGGGAGAGTCAGGGCCAGCTGCAGGGACCAGACTGTGCAGTCCCATGGCCTGGGGGAGCCCACACCTCTGGATGGCTCAGGGGGTGCTCAGAGGGTGACACATGGTACAAATGTGACCCTCCAAATTCCAGGCCTCGAAACTCTAATGGCCAACATGGTGGTACGAAAAGTTCCCTTACACAATGGCCAGGCCACGGGGCTCCTTTGCTGTGAACAGGATTAAGGATCTTTAAAAAAAAAAAAAGAGCCTCACTCAGTGTTTGGCCATTTCCCCCATCCCTTCCACTAAACATCCTAGTTCATCACTTTCAAGTTCTGCCTTTGCAAAGACACAAACACAATTCAGCCAAATTCTTTGCCACTTTGCAACATAGATGGCCTTTCTCTCAGTTTCCAATAAGATGTTCCTCGTTTCCATCTGAGTCCTCATTCGAATGGTCTTCACGGTCCAGATTTCCATCAGCATTCTGGCCCAACCCCAGGTCATCTCCGGGGAGACTGAGGCTCTCTCATGCTCTGTTCCTGGCAGTCTGGGCTTTTCTCAGTCTGCTTCCTCTTACTCTTCCAGCCTCCACCCATTACCCAGTTCCAAACTCGCCTCCACATTTGTGGGTATTTGCTACAACAATAGTGGGCAGGCTCTCACTGTCCTGCCATCTCCATGTGAGGACACAGCTCCACCTGGAAGCAAAGACAGCCCTCAGTAGACCCAACCTGCAAGTGCCTCCATCTTGGATTTCCAGCTTTCAGAAGTGGGGAAAATGAATTTCTGCTCTTTTTAAGTCATCCAATCTCAGATGTCTTGTTACAGCCACACGGACCAAAGTGGGCACTACAACATAGGAGCTTTTCACAGCTAGATACAGATTTCAGAAAAGAGCAGGCTCATGACCCGCTTCTAAAGGAGTGGAGCAAAAGCCCAGTCCAGAATGTCCACTGTGGAGGGAAGGGACTTGAATATGGTCCTCAGCCCAGGTCTGCACCAAGGATCCCCACAAGAATTTGCTCTCTCCCTGTTGATTGCTTCCCAGATTTGAAACAGAATTGCCAGTTACAGGGGAATCGCCACCAGGCGCAGCTGCCACTGCCTTCACTGCAGGACGGTCACATGATATCGGAGTTGCTGGAGCCATTAAGACGGTACCAGCACCAGGGGGAAGAGGGAGACTACTTTAATCGAACCTGGTGGGCAACTGGGGCAGTTGCTCAGGAGATGTGTCCCTGTGGCTGGGCTGTGGTGCCTGGATGGTGCTGTGTTTTAGATGAAGCTAACTTAGAGCAGCGTACTTCGAGTAGAGTAGGTGACCCTCCATAGTATGGGTGGGCCTCATCCAATCAGTTGAAGGCCCTAATATAAAAATATTGAGGTTCTCTAAGAAGAAAGGAGTTTGCCTTCAGATTCCTTTTCAGACTCAAGACCTAAACATCAGTTCCTCCTGGAATTTCTGACCTGGTCTGTAAATTTTGGACTTGGCAGCTTCCCACAATAGCATGAGTTAATTCCTTTAAAAAATTTCTACCTCTCCTCTCTCTCTCTCTCTCTCTCTCTCTCTCTCTCTCTGTCTCTCTCTCTCTCTCTCTCTTTCAGTGCTACCTCTGTTCATGAACTTGATTCTTTCCATGATTCTGGTTGCAAACTGAGTTGGATGAGAACTGAATCAAATCCAATGGCTGGGTTCAATGTTGACCTTATGGAGAAATCTGATTCAGTTCTTGTCCAGTTCAAAATCGTGCAGCCAGAATCATGAAGAGACTTGAGTTCATGAACCATGGCACCACTCTATATTCATATGCAGTAGTACAAATTTATGTATCGATAAACATAGAATATAACTATAGAGAGAGATCAAGAGGGAGATCTGTATGTGTCATCTCTTTACATATACCCATATCTCTGTCTATCCATATATATTTACAATCTACCTCTAGAAGGAGAGAGAGTGAATTCGTAGAATCCATGCACATGCAATAGGCTCTGTCTCGCTGGCGATCCCTGGCTGGTGCTTGTGGGTATATTAGGAAACCACCATGAAGAGTCCCCTTGTCCTGAGTGGGGCGTGACAGGAGCCTACTAAAGAGTCTTCAGCCAGGAGGAGCGGGAGACACCCTCTCTCCTGCCTGATTTGGCTCCCTGAAGCCTTTGCCTGGTGGTGGCTGAAGACACTGGGCCGGGGGCTTCTTCAGTCAACCAGGGCATCAATCCTTAGATCAATTATCAACACATATTTATTAAATGCCACTGAAGGCCTCCACCTGACCCCACACAGAGAAATCCAGGGCCAGTGGTGGGCCCCAGATTTTGACTTTGTGACCTGGTGATCTTTCTGAATGATAGGCTTGCCACTGCCCAAACAGGAAGACAGCAGCTTTCTTGGCATGCTGTTTATCCTGCTTCAGTGTCATGTAAGAGTCCCTGGGTCAGCCCTGTTCACTTTGATCTTGGAATGAGGAGGTGATGGGTGCAAATCCGCCCCTGAGCCTGTGCACCTGTCACCAAGGAGGTTTGCAGGTTGTCATTCTGGCTCAGCACGACCTCCAGGTTCTGCTCCAAATGTGTTACAACTGGCTTGAGGCACTGTCCTCGTGGGTAATGATGTCTCATTACCCAAAGCTTTCCTCTGGCTCTAGACTGGTGAGTCCTCAACTACTACTGGCAGCCTGAAGGAGGGATGAGTTTAGACCCAGATCTGAGCCCTGGTGATGACCACACGCCCTGCGTCAGTTCAGGGAGAATGATGCCTTCTATCACTTCTAGTCTGCAGTGCTCACCGGTCGGACAGGGTCACAGATGCAGAGAGTAGAAGGGCAAGGTGAGCTCCCTTGCCTGGGATGAGTCAGGCAGCATGGGGGTGGCCCCAGCCCTGGTCACTATATCCTGGGTACAGAAAGCAGTGGGCATCGGCCAGCGCACAGCAGAGGCTGCCTCTCCTGCATACAAATAGCCAGGCTCCTCACTGCTTGGGTCCTTTGCCTTCAGCTATAAACTGAGGCACCAGTTACCCCTCTCTAAAAAAAAAAAAAGCAAAAAACCCAACTCTCTCCCAGCCAGGGTTGGTCCACAGTGAGATGCTGGAGGCTATGTTGATCAATAAGTCGGGAGTCCAAAAGCAGGACAATTTCAACGCAACTAATGCACCAGTGAATTCTCAAAACTGGTCTCAGGAGCTGCTGACCCTCCATGTTTGTGAAGCCAGTGACTGCTCAGGCAGGGGCTTCATCCCCTGGCAGTTGTCTAGCATCATGTTCCAAGTGGAAAATTCAAGCGGTATCATTTCCAAGGGCAGCCAACAGATCAAGGTGAAAGATGGCCATCTGTGATGTATTTAAATGTGTTTGACATACTGAGTCACCATGCAGCATGATCTCCTATACCTGCTACAGTCTCACATCTGAGTCCAGCATGGTTTAGAAACCAGGGTCTCAGTTGGATCAGTCCAGATGGCCAGGGGTCTCTGCTAAGGGCAGTAGGGTCCCAGGCACAGCTCTGTAATTCCCTGTTAGCTACCTGCATGGAAACAGGGTCTCCAGGTGGATGCTACAGTTGTTTTATGACAGCAGGAGCCTTTTCTATTGTTCTTCATGTGTCCTTTTCTTGCTCAACCATGAACATGTATTGTTATATCATTTAACAATTCATAAATATAAGAATTCAGTTACTGTGTTAAAGTCATGAAACAAAACCAGGATGGTGAACCTGATCTCTTGCTCCTGCTACAAGGGGCAAGTCCCAGAATAGTCTGTCTAGTTTTTTTTTTTAAGGGAATAGAGAAAAATTCAGAAATGTACGTTGTTTCTATTTTAGGAATTATTAATTTTGGGGGGGGTACTGGGGATTGAACTCAGGTCCTTGCACTTGCGCAGCAGGCGGTGAAACCACTGAGCTAAATCCCTGGCCCTGTTGTTTCCATTTTAAAAGCACTATTTTCCCAAGAGAAAAGATATGATTAACAATAGCCTATTTTTACCATGGAAGCAGGCAGACTTGCTTTTAGGGGTAAGAAATATTTCCTATTAGGAGTGAAAATTAGTGGAAGATGGTTAAAAATATAGTAGACACCTGACGGTGGGGGACAGGGGGCTTGGTCTCAAGATCCTCTAGGGTATCAAAACCCTCGAATGCTCAAGCCATATATATTACAGTCCCTTTCGTTACTTTCACAGAACCTATACACACCCCTGTGTATGCTTCAAACTATCTCTAGATTAGTTATAATACCTAACAGTGTAATGCTATGCAGTTGTTATGCTGTGTTATTTAGGGAATAGTGGAAAGTCTAACTCAGTGCTCTGACTGTATGAGGGAAATGCTTAGGAGGAAGACATGAAGAACCACTTATCTTAAAATCCATCACCTGTTGCAGCTCAGTGGTGCCGCCGCCTACCTTGCAAGTGCAAGGTCCTGAGTTCAATCCCCAGTACCCCCCCCCTCAAATCCATCACCTACCTTTGAGATTTTTTTTTTCTTTCTTTTCTCTTCTTTCTTCTTTTTTTTTGGTACTGGTGCCACTGAGCTAAATCCCCTGCCCTCTTTGAGAACTTTCTAAGAATTTGATTCTTTGGTACAAGACAGATGTTACCATTAATCCACCTTTTGAATATCTGATGTGCACACACTATTTCAAGCTACTATTTGTCAATACTATTGCCTCAAAATCAATTTATAGTCTTTACATAAAAACATCTACTGCCTAATAGTTATTTGTGCTTGGCATGGAACACAAGGCCTTACACATGCTAGACAAGGGCTCTATTAGTGAGTTACACTCCCAGCCCCAAGTCATCCACATTTGTGTGTTCTAATGTAAAAGTTTAGAATCCTAATACAATTTTTTATGTGCTGTGTGATTTCATCTGTTTGCAGTTTAATGACAGGTACTGCTAAGCTATAGGGTTGGAAGTCAAGACTGCAGCCATCTGTCACATGATTAAATGAAGATACAGGGCATGCTCTGAGGATCTCTGTTTCTGGTGGTACATTTACACGGGACAAAAAACTAATAAAAAATTTGATAAAACAATATTTCAATATGAGTTATAACTATTTATATCAATCTTTAAAATATGACATTAGAAGACAACATTTTGTCTTTTTTTTTTTTTTTTGGTACCAGGGATCGAACTTGGCTCCTTGCACTTGTGCAGCAGGCAGTGAAACCACTGAGCTAAATCCCCGGCCAAAGACATCATTTTGATGTGACGAGTAGACTTGTAATGAATAAAACTCCCTTTCCTAGAATCTTCAAAACTGCACATGTTTGAGGGGAAAGGACTGGAAGAAGACGTCGAAAGATGTGGCTGAACGTGCACTTCCAGTCCGAGCGGAGGGGCAAGAGAGGACAGAACCTCCCGCACAAGAAGGGGTGCAACACTGCAGCCAGACACTGACCAGCAGGCAGCCCATGCCCTGCAAAGTGTCTCCTTCCGGCCCTTCTGAGTCTCTGTATAAATTTTAGCCCCAGGTCACCTATGCAGAATTAATCTTCTGATTTTACTATGCTGAGGTTCTCAACATGGAGAAATTTTGCTCCCAGGAGACATGTGGAAATACCTGAGGATATTTTTGTTGTCAAAATTGGGAAGGTGGGGAGTGTCACTGATCTCTGGCAGTTACTTTTAAACACTGTGCACCAGCCTGGGTGACTTTAGCCACTTAGCGAGACCCTGTCTCAAACTAAGAAATTAAAAAAAAAATTTTTTTTAAAGGGTTGGAAAGGTAGCTCAGTGTGAAGGCCCTGTGTTCAATCCTTAGCACGACAAAAACAAACAAACAAAAAAACCGTACGGTGCACTGAACAGCCCCTCCACACAAAAAATTATGTAGCCAAAAAGTGACAATTCCTGGGGCCAGGTAGGTGTTGGCAACGGGAGAAGCAGCAACAATGGCAGTCACAAAGGCAGCCCATGAGGAGAGGAGGGACTTTGCATTTGGTGGCAGCAAACAAGGAGGAGTGGACTTGTCTACCTATCCTCAGAGCCTGTCCCCCAGCATCTGTTAAGTGCTGATGTTCCAGACTGAGGTCCAGGACAGGAACTGTGAGTTGTTAGAGAACTGAGCAGCACGTGGGGGCACTAAGATAAAACACTCAGGGAGTCATGAGAACTGCACCTGACTCCATATTGAGTCCTTCTGACTCATCAAACCCCAAGCAGCTGCTTCTCTCCATCATGCCCCAGTCACAGCTCATGCTTGTTTTCTGGGGCTCTTGTGACAGGATGCAGCCCATGCACCTGCGGAAACAGACGCTGCCCCAGCCCTGGGGCCAGAGTGTGAGCTCAGGCATGGACAAGCTGCTCCTCAAGGCTGAGAAGGGTTCTTCCTCCTCCCAGTGCTGGTGGTTGCCAGTGATCTTCAGTGTCCTGTGACCTCTGGACACATCACCTAGACCACTGCCTTTGCCATTACTTGGTGTCCTCCCTGTGTGCATGTCCACACTTCCCCTGGTGTCAGGCTCCTGCTCCTACCAGGTTCCGGTCCACCCGGTGACCACATTGACTTGATTATCTCTGTAAAGACCTGGTTTCCAAGTAAGGTCCCAGACTGTAGTCTGGGGGTCAGGGCTCCAACACATTAATTTGGGGGACAGAGTTTAGCCCCTGACATAGCATCCCATCTAACACAGAGAGAAGTCTTGCTACAATCTTGCCTTTGTCAATGGCCCTTCTCTGAGGTCCTGACACTCAGGACAAAACTCAGTGTCTGGACACCTCCAGGTATGGTTTCCTGCAGGCACTGGGGCTTCTCTGATGCCACAGGGATCTCTGTCCCTCCTCACAGGATGGTGGCACCATGGTCACTGCATTCTCCTTCCCTCTAGTGGCCCCACAGTTGATGGGGAACTCTGCTCTTTGTCCCAGAACCCATCCCAGGAAAGTGCCAGAGCAGGAAGCCACAGGGTCAGCTCTGAGTGGATGCTGGACCACCGCATGAAGGATGCCAAAGGGAGAAGCTGAACAGGCTGGCACGGAGCAGGGAGCCAATGCCCAGGGAACTGGAGAAAGAAGGAAATGATGGCCGAGAAGGAGCTTTGTACAATAGGCTGTGTTTATTTAGAGGGTCTAAGATTAGGACTTGATGTACAGAGTCAAAGAGACCAAGAGTTGGTCAAACTCCTGGGAGAAGGGGCAGCTTTCAGGATACCAGGGATCTAGGCTGAATCCTGGGCCTCTGGCCCAGTTTGCATTTAAAATGAGAAGGAGGGTAGGGGTGGCTGGAGAAGATGTGGGTAAGGAGCTGGGATAAGGCCCTATCAGTGAGAAGGCATCCTTGGTTTTGTTTTTTTCAGTACCGGGGATTGAACTCGGGTCCTTGCGCTTGCGCAGCAGGCAGCAAAACCACTGAGTTAAATCCCTGGCAGGCATGCTTGGTTTTATACATCCTGATAACATGTTTCAGAAATTCTAGAGTCAAGAGCATGAAGTCAGTGGGCAGTGGAACATTCATGGGCCCCAGGACAAGGCTGAGAGCACCAGCATCAGTGCAGGCTGCCACAAGTCTGTGGACAGAGCTTCAGATCTTACACTGGCAGCACACAGGGACACAACAGCTAGACTGGGAGCAGCAGGGCTTGCAGCAGCTGGCCTGGCAACAGCAGGGCTTGCAGCAGCTGGCTTGGCAGCAGCAGGGCTTGCAGCAGCTGGCCTGGCAGCAGCAGGGCTTGCAGCAGCTGGACTGGCAGCAGCATGGCTTGCACCAGCTGGACTTGCAGCCCCCACAGGAGCCACAGCCCCCCTTGGATCCCCCACAAGAGCCACAGCTTCCCTTGCATCCTGCACAAGAACCACAGCCCCCCTTAGCTCCCCCACAGGACCCACAGCCCCCCTTGGAACACCCACAGGAGGAACAGCCCCCCTTGGAGCCCCCACAGGACCCGCAGCCCCCTTTGCCACAGCTGGAGCAGGGACAGGCTGGCACACAGCAGCACACGGGCTTGCAGCAGCACACGGGCACACAGCAGCAGCTGGAGCCACAGCCTCCGGAACAGCCAGAGCAGGTCATGGTTCTGGTGATGGAGGTAGAGAGGTCAGAGGAGCAGGTGGAGAGGGAGGTGTGCAGGTGTGGAGCCTCCTGGCCCTGGAGCCTTATATACCTGCCCAGGTCAGGTGTTGGCTGGACACAGGATCATTTTTCCTGGTTCCTGTTTGTGCCACTGGTCCAGAGATTTCCTTCTGCATTGTGATTTATGACAACTTCGTCTTCATTTCCCAAGATGTCACCATGTCTCTGTGGAATGCTGCATCTCAACAAACACCAGCAAGGGCCCAACAGGGGACCCCATTTTCACTAGGGTGGCTGGAGGCACAGGGAGAACAGGAACTCAGGAACTGTGGCCTTGCCAGTTGATTTGAGCCCCAGGCTCCTGGGTCATCTCTCCCAGTAACATCTTTCAAAGCTATCTTTCCCATGTGGGAAGAGCTGGGGATGTGAGGCCCTGGCCAGGGGCTCTTTATGAAGGCCCTGGGACCTGGGCTCTGCTCTCACACCCGCTGGTTCCTTTGCTTGAGATGATCAACACTCTGAGGACCTTCTTCCTATAACAGACATCTTTTTATAGCAGCTCCAGTCCTGCAGAGTGTCAACCAGTGGAGGGTGCAGAGAAAATATAGGGTGTCCACAGCCACCTGATTCAGGCCAACAGAGAAGACCTTTGTAGTGCAAGCTGCCCTAAATCTCTTTTTAAATTTTATTTTGCCTAGTTTTGTATTTTTTCCAGTTTTCCTTTTTTATTAATACACATTTGCACTGCATAATGATTGCATTCCTTATGAGGAGTTGGCACATGTACGGAACATACCTTGATTCTTTCCTTTTTCACCTCAATCCCTTTTTCATCCCCTGTCCCTCCCTTCCTCTCTCTCCCCCCATCCCTTGGTCCCCTTCCCCTTTGAAAAAGACCCATCCCCCTATTTTCCATTATCTGTCTTTCATCTTGCTCTTTATTTATAATCTGGGTGTCTCATATAAGAGAAACCATGCAATATTTAAGCTTGTGTGTCTGATTTATTTCACTTAAACTTATGGTCTAAAAGTGCACCCATTTTCCTGCAAATGACTCAAGTTTCTCCCTCTTTATGGCAGTGTGTATTAATTCCATGTTTTCTTTATCCATTCATCTGTTGATGGACATATACTCTGCTTCCAGGATTTAATTATTATGAATTGTGTCGCTATAAACGTGGGTATGCATGTCGATCTGTGATAGGATGGCCTTAGCTCTTTTGAGAAGATACTTAGAAGGGAAAATCAAACTGGATCAAAGATCTAAATATTAAAATAGAAACACTCAATCTGCTGCAAGATAAAATAGATAAAACTCTTGAAGACACAGGCAAAGGCAAGGACTTCCTGAAGAGAACCTGAATGGCACAAGAAATAGTATCAAGAATCAACAGATGGAATCATATTGAATTAAAAAGCTTTCTGCACAGCAAGGAGACAACAGTGAAGAGACAACTTACAGAATAGGAAAAAAATTTTTGCCAACTATTCATCAGAGGACTGATATCTACAATATACAAAGAACTCAAAAAACGAGACCGCCCCGCCGACCCAATCAAAAACGGCCAAGTGAAACGATGAAACGGACAGTTCTTCAGAAGAAGTATAAATAACCATAAATACATTTAAAAAATTGTTTTCAGGTGCCGGGGATGTAGCTCAGTGGTGCCACGCCTGCCTGGCAAGCACGAGATCCTGAATTCAATTTCCGGTACCGGAAAAAAAAAATAAAGTAAAAAAATATTCAGCATGGCTGGCCATTAGAGAAAGGCTCTAAATGCTCAGTGTCGCTTCTGCGCAGGGGCACAGGGTCTCCCTGCTGTTCACCCCACCGCCGCGAGGTGTCGCTGTGGGGCCCCGCCGGTTCCGCCTGCAGCCTTCCAAGGATCTGCTCTCTGCGAGAGAAAAGGCAGCGGCTCTGGGATGCAAGCCCTGGGATGCTATAGAAAGGATTAGAATGAATAATCGATAATGCAAAATAGGAAGAAAAGGTCCAAAGGGGTAGGGGTAGTGGGAGGGGCAGGGGAAAGGAAAGAAGGGAAAGGA
>NW_004624767.1:14511531-14567858 GCF_000247695.1 Heterocephalus glaber | reverse complement strand
CCAGCTGTTGCCAGTCCACCTGCTACAAGCCCTGCTGCTGTGAAGCCAGCTGCTGCAAGCCCTGCTGTTCCCAGTCCAGCTGCTGTGTCCCTGTGTGCTGCCAGTGTAAGGTCTGAGGTCTAAACTCAGATGAGTCCTGCTGCACTGGCCACAATTCAAGGCTCCTCCTCCCTGTGGGATGAAGCCAGCCTTGGCTCCCACTTCCTAGGTGGAGGCCATCCACTCACACACTCTCTCCCAACAAGTTCTCCTCCCAAGTCACACTCTGGCTCCATCATCCCTTGCCCATGTCCTGGCCAGTGCTGTTCCACTCAGCAGCCAGAGCTCCTGAACACTTTCTAGCCTGTCTTTTGCTCTAGGAGGACCCTCCTTTGGTGTCCCACTGGGAATCAGGTGGGCAAAGACTTCCTGCAGCTTCACTGCAGGCCACACCCTATTTTATCTTAAATTGAATGTTGCAAACCCATAAAACCATTATGACCACAAAGTGAAACACGTGTCTTGCTCGGTTCTCTGCTGTTCACCATCACTACCATGGCTATGGGCTCTGCTGTTCCTGTTGGGTGTTGGTCTTCGTGAGGCTACTGATGCTGACGGGAGGCTCTGAGCCCTGCTAGGATGAGGCTTGGAGGTCACTTGTGCCTCAAGCCTCCCTCCACATCCAGCCCTGCCTCTCCTGGGAATTTTCTCTGCCCATGTCCTGTCACCACTGGCCTGCTGGGGCCAGGACCGGCCCTGGGGCCAGGCCAGTGGAAGCCCCAAGGCTGGGAAAGCTCCTGGGTATTTCAGACTCTCCCCTCCTCCTGGCCCACTTTGCCATCTCCCCTTGGGAAGTCCTTGCAGCTGACTTGCTCTGATTTTCTCTGTTACGCTTTACAAAGGCCTTTTACCTCGGTAAACACACACATTTCTAAGGGCACCAAACCCATTTCACTGCGATTCCTCTCTTCCACCCTCCCCCAGGAGGAAACCCTAAGTCTTCACCAGTGTGGCAGGGCTGGGAATGGAGGGGGAGCCACCACACCCACATGTAAGTCTGCACAGGGCACTCAAAGGAGGTCCCAATGTGTCACCTCCAGCTGCCAGAGATAGGGGTCCTAAGGACTTAAAGAGGAAGCAGGGGGTAAAACCAACCCTGCTGGGTAGATCTGGCCCATCACAATTCGGGGTGCTGGTGGTGGCTGAGGAGAGTGAGCAACTCCCGAGAATAAGGCTTCAAACTCCCCAGGGACCCTGCAACTACCTCTGCCCTTCCATCTAGGCCACGGATTTGACTTCTGGCTTTTTCTCCTGCTCCCTCATTCTTATGGCCACAGTAGGGAAGGAAACAAATATCCACAGTTGGCAGGATAAAAGCGTTCCCATTCCAATCTCTGAGCTCTGGGTTAGGAACACCTTCCTCTGGAAAGCGATAAGCCTCCCCCTCCCCATATTTCCGGACACTCCAATGCCCAGAAGGTACCTGAACCTCCTACTGAGGAACGGGCAGAGGCCATCAACCAAACTCGCCCGAAGTCCAGATACAGCCCTGACACGCAGGTGAGCGAGCAGCAGTGTGGAGCAGCAGTACGCTCTTGCTCTTCCCCGGGTCACCCCACCATTCTCTGTCGCAAGGGCTTCCCCTCCCCCGAAGCCCAACCGGCCTGCAAACTCCTAAATCGCTTGTTATCTGAGCCACACAAGTTGAAATCCAAATACAATAAATGGCCTCGCTGACATCCCAACCACTCTGCTTCTCAGCACCGACGACCCTGGTTTGTGGCAGTCTCAGCGTGGTGCCTCCTACTGACAGCTGCAGGACAAGGCAGAAGCAGCTGGGCGCCAGGACTGACAGGTATGGTGGGAGACTTGGGCCACCTCCCCTGCCCCTGCCCTGGCCATCCCCATGCCAAGCTCAGCTATCCTAGGTGCTCCCCACACCACCTTAGGAGGTGGAGGGCGGAGGTCGCCTTTCGTGGGCTGTGGGGAGGGGAGCCCAAAGCCCCGGGGCAGGTGCGGTGTGCCTGGAGGTGGGGAAGGCACCGAGCCCAGGACAGGGACCCTCAGAACCCTAAGATTAGAGAACCATATCGCAGAGGCGGAACCAGTGGCCTAGCTCTCCTCAGAGGCACCCAGAGTCTCGCGAATTGGGCCACAGCCTCGGAGCCAAAGCTCCTGGGGCCCTGGAACCCCCGCAGAATGCGCTCCCCGGCCCTCTGGGGGAAGCCTTGGCCTTGGCCTTGGCCTTGGCCTCAGCGGGCCGGGCCGCCGCAGTGCGCCCCCGCGTGCGCCAGCAGGCAAGAGCTCTGCGGGAAGCGAGGCCTGCCCTGGGCGCGGACACAGGACCAATCGCCCACGGTCATTCGCTTGGTGCAGAAGCGCCTGCTGCACGGGGGCACCGGAAGGGCCACTGGTCCTTGTGACCTCGCCGGTGGTTGGCCAGTGGAGCGGAGTGAGAGGTGGCAGCCGCAGT
The DNA here is from genome assembly GCF_000247695.1 of Heterocephalus glaber. The sequence goes on along the minus strand of NW_004624767.1, from coordinate 14,565,406 downwards.
CCGAGCCGCAGAAAGCTTCTAGCCCCGCGTGAACGCGCCGCCGCTGATGGGGTTCGGAGCTGCGGCCAAAGCACTTTCCGCAGCCGGGCAGCTGGTTGGCATCTGCTCTGCCCGCGCCCTGTTTCCGAGTCAGGGCGCGCAGCCTAACTGCGGCCGCACTCGCCCGCCCCGCGCGCAGGACTGCTCGCCCGAGTGGTGACGCAAGTGTGTCGCTACATGCGAGCTGCGGACCCAGACCCAGCGCTCCTCGATCTCGAGGCGTGGGAAAGACGGCTCTCTGTGGGGGCGCGTAGGTGCCAGGCATTCCCGAAGCTCTGGCTGCGGTCAGGCAGCAGGGCTCGCTGCGCGCTGGCGGTGGCGCTGTTGCTTGGCCAGGGTGGAGCACCCCCAGACAGCCTGTGGGGGTCCTCGCAGATCCACAGGCGCTCCTCCTGGGCCAGCAGACCCGCCTCCGGACGGACGGCATGCCCTCTAGCTCTCTTGCTCACCAAAGCACACCCCGCCCAATCTCCCCCTTCCCCTGTGCAAGCAAATCCTGCAACTTTTGCTGGTTCTCCCAGGGCCTGGAGGGATCCGAACTCAAGACACCCGGTGTGACTGTCGTCTATGCTCTTTCTGCCCTTCCCCTTTGCTCTTTTTCCTTTTGCAGGAATAGCTAGGGAGACCGAGGGAGAAAGCGTGGGGGCCCTCCTGCCCTGTTCCACTCCAGTCCCACTGCCCGCCCTGTTTTCCTCTTTAAAGTCCAAACAGAGGAGGGATGTAAGACACTCCTGCTGGGTAACATGGGCAGAAAGTGCAACTGAGTTCTGGCTCAGCTGACCCGGAACACGAAGATGGTGGCCAGCCAGGCGGGGTTGTGTCTCATCCCCATGGCCCCAGACCTACGCACCCATCTGGGCCTTGCCCATCTAGCTGGGCCTGCCCTTGGCAGGAACTGTGGCCCAGACCAGACCCAGCATCATGTTCCTAGCAGGAAGAAAGAACTCATCCTCTGCCTCTTGTAGCCAGAGGCCCAGGCCCTTCCAGCCCTTGCCAACTGGGAACACGATGGCTTCGAGCTCTCACGGTGGCTCCTGGAATGAAAGATAAGCCTGGCATCTCCTCAGGTGGCCTCACTTCACGGTGGTCTCGCTCAACAAGCCACCTGGAAACTCTCCACCCAAATTACTTGTGCCCTGGCAGAAAAGGCTTTTTCTTACAAAACACTAAGGCAAAATGCCAGGCCGAGCCCTGAAAAGCCCTGGGTTGGGAATGGGTGGGTGTGTGGTGAGAGGGTCCTGGTGGTGGGGGGGCCTGGGTGCAGACCTCCTGGCAGGGGAGGAACCTAGGCCCTGGCTCCAAGTATAGCAGCAGTGGCCACAGGCCCAAAGTGATGAGAGACCAGTGCGCTCGCTGAAAAGTGTGGTTTTCAAGTCGGAAGGAAAGAAATTGTTACTCACTTTAAGGAGGGTCTAAGATTTAAAACCTAGAGCAAGGTTCTGGGTCTACGGGATTGTCCTTCTGCCTTACTCCTTACGACTGCTGGGAGAAGAGGTTGGGAACCCTCAGATCCCAGGAGACTCCACACGCAGGGATGCTCTAAGGAGAGGCCAGCCCAGCCCCAGTGATGCTGAGAGCTCACCAGCTGTGTTTAGAATAGTCCACCTCTGGACAACTCCTGGACCTTCCTTTCAGGAGCCCACCAATCCTGAGTCCATACCCAGGGTCCCTCTCTTCTGCCCTCGAGGCCTCAGTGACTCTGCCATAGTCCCTGTCACCCTGTGACCTTCAGGGTGGGGACCCACAGGGAGAACCAAGTCTGTCACAAAAAGTATGCACTCTGATCAGACAGCCCCCTCATCCTTGTGTGGTTAAAAATACCGTTTATTGGGGATTCCTACTTTTCAGCATCATACTGACATATCCTTTTATTACTGTAAAATTAAAGTGTAACTATATTAGTTTTCTCTAATACACACGGTTACGTATTTAATTGGTTTCCAGGCTCCTAAAATAGCAGCCAGTCTTTGGGTTGTTTCCCTGAGTCGTGGAAAGCCTTAAGCTTATCTTGCTGTCAGACATGAGCATAGTTTCATTTGAAATAGAAATAGCTCATGGGCCAGGGCTTTAGCTCAGTGGTTCTGCCGCCTGCCTCAAAAGAGCAGGATCCCGAGTTCGATCCCTGCTACCTGAAAAAGGAAAAAGAAATTGCTCACATTATACTGCACAAAAAATAAGGCCTTAGGATGAAGAACGACAGATAGGTAGGAAATTAATTTCACAAGCAATGCCTCCTCTACTGACTTAGACAAAATGAAAGAACATAGTCCTCAGCTTTAATCTGCATGTACTGGTTCCTTGGGTACCAAAAGGCCCCTTATTACTCATACTTTGTTACTGACTTTATTCATTACCAGTTTATTTCATTTAAAATGTTATTCCTCTTGAAGTGTGCACGCCAAGCCAAAGCTGGGTCGCGATGATTTAAGCTGAGTCCTCCTCCAGGGCAAAAGTGCCGGTGGGAGAAGGAGAAGGTCCCTTGTGCACAGATGCCCAAGTAGAAGAGTGAGCTGGAACCAGATAACAGAAACACACAGTCAGGGCTGGGAGCCCCGTGCAGAGGCATTCCCAGTTCAAAAAACTTTGAATACACCTAACCTACTGAACAGCATGCCTTAGCAACATGGTACATTGCACACAGCTGCATGGGAGATGTGGCTTGTACACTACCAGGCCTTACAAAAGAGCGTCAGTCACTCCGTGCACCGCTGGCCCAAGAAAAAATTAAAATTCACAGTTTGAATTCATATCATTATAAAGTAAATAACCATCAACTATCTAGATCTGACACTTATAGAACACTTCACCCAGCAAGAATAGAATTTACATTTTTCTCAACTGAACACGGGACATTCACTTAGAGAAGTCAAATCCTTAGTCATGATATGGGAACAAAACTCAGCATTTTTAAAAGAGTGAAATCATGCAAAACCTGTTTAACCAAACGGAGTAAGTGTGAAACCAAAAAGGAAATGATGCTGGCAAGTAAGATTATTTATAAAATGGCCCGAGGCTACTTTGGTAGTCTTTAAACACACAAAACGCTTTCTTTCCTCTTGCTGTGTCAGAGGTCCTCATGGCCACCCTCAGGTTTCAGGATTTCCAGTACTCACAGTGCCCAATAGATGATCAGACTCATGGCTGAGATTTACCACAGCAAAAGGATGCAAAGCAAAACCAGAAAGGGAAAGATACTTGGGGCAACATCTGAAGGAAACCAGGAACGAGCTTCCAAGTGTCATCTCCTAGAAGCCATGAATTCCTGAAGCAAGGAGTGTGACAATAAGCATGAAGTGCTGTTTATCGGGACAGCTCATTAGAGACCCAGTATCCAAGGTTTTCACTGAAAGTTGGTGATGGAGACATCTCTTGCCTGGCAAGTACCAAATTTCCAGGTTCCCAGAAAGCAAGCAGGAATTCAGCTGAAATTATATTGTGAGTGGCAGTCTAGATACAGGTGGGCCATTCTTCTCATTTAGGGAAAGTTTCATATTTTAATCTTGGGAACTGTTTCACACTGAAGTTCTCAAAAACCATCCAAACACCGCCCTTGCAAAGTCTTTCTAAGGAAAGCAATTGCGGCCTCACTTTGCACACATTGGCTCCTTGCTTGAACTGTCTTTCCAGTCTGAGCTTTTCTTTTTTCCCTGGCTGGAGACAACATTCCCTCCCTTGAATCTCTACAGCATTTGGACCTCACTGACGGTATTGACAGCACTGTCTTCTCTATGATGTTTATTATTCTCATTCCCACAGTCTTCTTAATGCCAGGTCACCCTGTAGCACTCAAACTTAGCCTCTTGGGGAGAGATTTCTTAGGTGAGCTCCCAATAAGGGGACTTTCCAGGTCGCTTCTTTCTTCCTGGGAAACTAGTGATTGCCTGGCAACTTAGGAAATGCTGAAGCGAACACTGTCATATGAGGGATGGCAAAGGTAGGTGTGGAAAACACCAGGCCTCTGGGTTTGAATTGTGACTTCATTCAAGGGGAGCTCTTGGCCATGTCTCTTAGCTTCTAAGCCTCTGTTATCTCCCCTACAAACTTGCCAGAAACATGCAAAATACTGTATGCAAAAAACAGTTTGGCAAATAGCCCTTCCATGTATTTCCCTTTCTTCCTCTCCCATTAGATTTTAGAAGCCCAGCAGGCACACATCGTTGGTTTGCCTCTCATTTTGAATTGACCTTGACTGCAATTCCACCTCCCCTCTTGCCACTATTTTCCTCCTGTTGCCCAATCAGTTATTCGCTCAATTTGTTACTCAGTTCAGGTTTGCTGAATGGAGCCTCAGGAATCCAGGGACACTGGATAAAAGGTGTATCTGATCATCCCAGCCTCCAAGTGAAATTTCTGATAGATGAAATGCACTCAGGTCCTACACAGAATAAAATGAGTGTGTGTGTGCTCAACATTCTGCATATCAATTAGAGTATTTCCAGCACCTTAGACACTCCCAGTGGCATTCTTCAGGGACAGAAAGGAAAGCACAAAATATGATGGCAGAATTGTCATAACAATGATTAAATAAAACAAAGGTAAGGATTATTGTAATATCTGTAAATGTCAAAAACCCTAAGGGTAAAAAAAACACACATTGGAAATAAAGTCATGGAGAAAATATAGCAGGTAAATATGAATAAAAAATCTGGCTCTACTTTTTAATAAAAGACTGAATTCAAGGTGCCTATATCCTGAAAGAGGAAAAGACTGTAGATTGAAGAAATCATAGACAAAGATGTTCTAATGAACATGCACACTTGTGACTATACAGCCCGCTAAACCCAAGGGCCCCCATTCTCATTAAAGCTGTGTAAAAACATTAGGACCAACAAGCAGAGGCTCCATTGATTTGTCAGCCCACATACAGCATTAAGACAAGGTACCAGGTGAATCCCCAGGTGGCTCCGGAGTCACTGCCACAAGGGGATGCAGAAGAGTCATAAAAAAATGTACCGGACTTAACGCTCCCTGTCTACACAGTCAAGGGAAGCTGGAGTCTCCAGGGCTCTGGAGTGGAAGGGAGAAGGAAAGGAACATTAAAAAAAAAAAAGAATGTGCACTGATCACACAGGGGCTATCAGAAGGGGCTGCTCAAGATCAGACTCGGCCCAAGCCTTGAACTCATCTCAGCCTCCACCCTAACTACCCTGAGAGAGAATCAGTAACTTCACTCACTCTACCCAGTTCTTGGCTTCCGGGTATAGCACAAACTTCAAAGCTCATGCAAACAGTGTGCACTACATTTATTGTCACAAAATAAAAAATTGAGTCAAGACAACATGAAAGATTTTTTGCAGGCTTTATGATGGTCAACAACAAATAAAAATTATATATATTTAATGTGTGCAGAGTGATATTTTAAATATGCATTGTGAAGTAATTACCATAATCAAGCTAAGATCTTGATCACCTCACCTAGTTACCTTTTTGAGTATCTGGTGAGAACTACTCTCAGCAAGTTTCAAATTTCAAGTACATTATTATCGACCTCAGTCACCATTTTCTAAATTGGATCTCAAGAACTTACTCGTAGCATAACTAAAAGATTGTACTCTTTGACAAACTGCTCCTTTTTCCTCCACCCTCCAGCCTGCCCCTGGTAACCATCACTCTATTCTCTTACATTGTGCTTGCTGTATTTCTATGCCTGGATTATTTAATTTAGCATAATATCCTCCAGGTCATCCACGCTGTCCCAAATGAAAGTATTTTCTTCTTTTTACGGATGAATGAAACTCCATCATCTATTATATTTCATTTAACCATTCATCTGTCCATGGACATTTAGGTTATTTCCGTATCTTGTCTACAGGAATGCAAATATCTCTTCAAACTCTTGATTTGAATTCTATAGGATTTATATGCAGAAACTGGATTGGTGGACCTCATGATAGTTTCCATTTTAATTTCTGAGAAGCTTCCATATCGCATTTCTCAATTGGAACACTAATTTACATTCACACCAACCATGTGCTCAACAAGTCTGCCAACATTTGTTACCTTTGATTTTTAATAACAGCCATCCTAGGTCGGGGATTTAGCTCAGTGGTTCTGTTGCCTGCCTCGAAAGCACAAGATCCCCAGTTCATTCAACCAATGGTACCAAACAAACAAACGAACAAACAACGACAACAAAAAAACAACAGCCATACTAATAGGCGTGAGATGATACCTTATTGTGCTTTTGATTTGCAATTTCCCTGATGACTGATGATGTTGAGCATCTTTTTATGTATCTACTGACCATGCCTATATCTTTAGTACTGGGGATTGAACTCAGAACCTTGCGCTTGTGAGGCAGGCGGTGGCACCACTGAGCTAAATCCCTGGCCCCATGCCTATATCTTTTTAGACAAGTGTCTATTCAGATCTTTTGGAGCTGTAGAAGTGCTCAACGTACTTTGGATATTAACCCCTTAGTGGACATCAAGTTTGCAAATATTTCCTACCACCCTATATGTGACCTTATAAGATATGCTAAAGGGAGTATTTAACCGGAAATGAAATTATACTAATTAGTAACATGAAGCTATAGGTAAGGACAGAAATCAAAGGTAAGCATATCACCAACTTCAAAGTTCAGTACTCAAATATCATAATGGTGGGTTATAAATGTCACTTTTAACTATGGTATAAGGATTAAAACACAAAAATGTTAAGCATATCTATAATAATTTGCTAGCTGATATGCAATATAAAACAATATAAATTGTGACATCATAAAGCATTAAAAGCTGGGAAGAGCAAACAGGGAGAATTTCTATGTCCTGTATCCTACTTTTACACCTTTATAATCACAAAGGAAAAATATGTAGTACATACACAAAAAATACAGAAAAGAATGAAAGCATACCACTACAGAAAGTCATCCAATCCCTAAAGGCAGAAAGAGAGGAATAAAGGAATGAAAGGATTACAAAACATCCAGAAGACAACTGATGGGGCCATAGGAAGTTCTTACCTATCAACAATTAAAGGTTAATTAATTAAATTTGTCAATGGAAAGATACAGGGTGAGCCAGAGTGGTGGTAACATCTGTAATCCTAGCTACCTACAGGTCAAGGCAGAAGATCACACATTCAAAGACAGCCTTGGCAACTTAGCGAGACCGTGCTTCAAAATAAATGAAAGAAGGCTAGGATGTAGCTCAGTGGTAGACAGAGTGCTTGCCTAGCATGTGTGAGGCCCTAGGTTTGGTCCCAATACTGGAAAAATGGCTGAACAGATAAAACAAGACCCAAGGCTATGCTGCCTACAAGAGTCTCGCTTTACTTTTATGGCAACACACAGACTGAAATTGACTGGATGGAGCCAAAACCAAAGAGTTATACCTAACAAACAGAATTTAAGTAAAAAACTGTAGCAAGTGATGAAGAAAATCATTCCATAATGGTACAAGGTGAACTCATCAGGAATCTATAACAATTGTAAATACATATGCATCCAACATCGAAGCACCTAGATATCTAAAGCAAATATTATTATTATCAGATCAGGAGGGAGAAATAGATAGCAATACAATAATGGGAGCAGACTACCTCACTTTCAACAAAGGATAGATCATCCAGACAGAAAACCAATAGGGAAACAACAGACTTGAAGTACACTATAGATCTTTACAGACCATTCTATCCAACAGCAGCAAAATTCAAATTCTTTTTAACTACACACAGAATATTATCCAATACCGGTCACATATGTTAGTCTTAAGAAGTTCCTGAAGACTGAAATATTATAACACACCTTTTGTTTTCACAGAGGAAAAAACTAGGAATCAACCAAAGAAAATCTGAGAAATTTGCAAATACACAGACATTAAAAAGCATACTCACGAACAACCCATAAGTCAAAGCAGAAATCAAAAGGAAGATAAAAGTATCTTGGGACAAAAAACAAAAATGGAAACCAACATACTAAACCTTATGGAATGCAGCAAAAGCCGTTCTAAGAGGGACATTTATACAGATAAACGTCTGTGTGAAGAAAAAGGATCCCAAATGACCGAACTTTACACTTCAAACAAGAAAGTCCATAATAAGACAATTAAATACCAAATATCAGAGCAGAAAGATGGACTGGAGTCTAGAAAGCAACAGAAAGAACCAAAAAAATTGCTGGCTTATTCAAAAATTTATAAACTTTTAGCTAGACTTGGAAAAAAAGACAAATAAATAAAATTGGCAAAGAAAACAGGAAGCCGAACAACTGATGCCACACAAATACAAGGGTCATGAGAGTCTACCATGAGCAATTATACACGAACAAGCTGGGGAGCCTAGGGGAGATGAAAAAGCTCCTAGAAACATATGAAACAGGAAGAAACAGAAAATCGGAACAGATCAGTAATGAATAGGGAAACTAAATCAGCAATCATGAACCTCCTCCTAACACAGAGCAGTCCAAGACCAGATGGCTTTTGTGGGAATTCCACCAAACCTTTCGAGGAGAGTAACACTCTTCCCAAACTTGCAAACACTGGAGAGGAAGAAGGAGTACTTTCAAACTTATTTTATGAGGTCAGCATTACCATGATAAAAAGTCAAACAAAAGGTACTGTAAGAATCAAAGTCCTTTTATTAAAAATATTAATTGTACATATTAACAGGGTTCAGGGTGGCATTTCAATGCACATATACAGCACTCACTGATCACATCCCCATTCTTACATTCTTTTTTCATCCACATACCCCTTTTCAACCTCTGACAACCACTCCCCTACATTCAGCTTCACTTTCCTTAAACTTCCATAGGAGAGAGAACTTAGTAGTACTTGTCTTTCTGCACCTGCCTTATTTCATGTAACATAACCCCCAGCTCCATCCTTGGTGCAAACAACAGGGTCTCATTCTTCTTTATACCTGAATAGTGTATGTATTCCTCACTTTTTCCATTCACCAGTTGATGAGCACCTAGGTCGATTTAACATCTTAGCTATTGTGGGTAGTGCTGGATGAACATGGGCACACAGGTGTCCCTTTGGTGTGCTGACTGCATCTCCTTTGGATATATTCCCAGAAGTGGAATACCTGGATCACACAGTAGACCTATTTTTAGTTTTATGAGGAACCTCCACGCTGCTCTCCACAATGCCTGCACTACTTCCCATTCCCATCAATGCTGTATGAGTTTCCCATGCTCCACATCCTTGTTAGCATTTTTTGCTTTTTCTATTTTTTTTTTTGGTGACGGGGATCGAACCTGGGACCTTGCACTTGCGAGGCAGGCGGTGGAACCACTGAGCTAAATCCCTGGCCCTTTGCTAGCATTTTTTAAAAGAAATATCTATAGCCATTTTAACTACGGTGAGATAGTATCTCATTGTAGTTTTGTTTGGCCTTTGCCTGCTACTAATGAGAAAAGGATGGAACTGAATATTACATTGTTTTGTTAAAAATATTAGATTGGTTTGTGAAAGGATATAGGGATTATATGTATCTCTGTCTGTGTGTGTGTGTGTGTGTGTGTGTGTGTGTGTGTGGATATGGTGATTAAGAACACTTTGTGCAGTTTAAGAATTATAAATGTTATGAACTTTAAAAAATATCATTGACGTGTTAGCATCAGCCAGGATCTCAACTGGATCAAAGAGCCAGGTAATACCTGTGTCCCAGGAGGAACGAATAGAAAATAGACTATGGTCTATCTCTGACAGGTTGGGCAGGTGGAGGCAGAAGGAGGGGTCCAGAAAGCCCAGGAGGCTGCAGCACCCACTGTCCTGGAGCCTGGGGGAGGGGAGGGACTGTGGCTGAGCCTCTTCTCCTCGCCCCTCCCCCACCCCAGGAGCCCTTTATGATGAGGAGGACACAGCTCTGTGATGCAGGCCTGGGCCCTCCTCCCTACCCCCGGAGAGAACTCTCAGGGCTCAGTTGCCTGAGAGCAACACTGCGATTCAGATGATGGAGAATCTTCTCGGTCCTCTGAAAAGCCTTAGCGCCACATGGCTGAGCCCCAGCCACACTGCCTTTGCGATGGATATGATCCTCGCCTTTGTGGGTGGAGTGGGGCTCTTCCTTTTGTTACTGCCCTGGCTCCAGGGTGAACCAACCTTACGGCCATCACCATCGAGGAAAACTAGAAACATCAGAAAGGTAAGAAACTCTCAGCCCAGAGCCAGCAGAGAATAATTCTCTCTCCTTTTACCACAGTTTCCACTTTTCTGAGTCAAGCAGACAGACTGGTGAGAGGGAAAACTCAGACAAGAACACAATATCCTTCCTCTGGGACAGGCAGGCCAGGGCAGGCAAAGTGGGCACCGGGACATCTGTCTGACAATCTCAGATCTCTGGGTGGTTTGCTGGCCAGGGTGAAGGAGAACACAGTAACTCAGTGGACAAGGACTGGATTCCTGAGAGTTGGGGATCTATGGGGCGGGCCAGGCCCTGAGCACTGCTTCATTGTCCCAGTCTCATGGCAGGTGTCTCAGGGCCCAGCCTTTGCTCTGTGCTGGGCTGAATCAGGGGCTGTGCTGAGGGCCTGAGTCCAGCCCCATCCTAGGCTACAGCTGCCTCTGAGGTCTCTAGCAGGTGCGATGCACCTGTAGAAGTGAGTTTGTTTTTTGAGCAGAGGATCAAAGACCTCTTATAGGGGATCTCATGTTAGAAAGTTGCTGGGTTTCTACAAGAAGGACAGAAAAAATATTGTAATTTTAAAAATGAGTAAAAGGAAAGAAAAAACACAGGTTCCTTAATTCACTGTTGAGTAGCATAATATTCATGAATACTGAATGTCTGCAGCTTGACTGAGAGAGGAGAATCCAGACTGAGCCTCTCACTATTTTTCTTCTTTCTCAGCATCCAGTGCTGATGAGGTGGAAGAGCAGGAGTAGGAAGAGGACAGGTGCTCGCCTAGGTAAGGCTCTGCCTTTCAGTCCTGCAGTCCCAGAATTAACATGACCTTGCTTATCCCTCAGGGACCAACACCAGGACTCCAAGGTTGTCAGCTCCAGAGCCCTGAGAGAGGGGCTCCTGGAATGGCAATCAGGAGGGGGGATGCTTCTCAGGCTCCCTGCTCAGAATGGAGCTGTGCTGGGACAAAGAAGGGTTTTGTCCAGTAGGGGGCAGTGCAGGCAGCAGAGGAGCAGTACAGCCTGGATTTGGAAATGGGACCTCCAAGTCCAACTGAGGCCCAGCTGTTAAAATTGGCAGAGGCTGATTCCTTCGTGAGATGACCCCATCCGTCCAGCACAGCACAGTTGTGGGGACCGTGAATGTTGAAGGATGTGGAAGCACTTTGTACTGACAAAGCGCTGCCCATCTGTGTACTATGCAACCACTGTCAGCCAGGGCCGGAGGGCATTGGACACCGATGCTTGAGCTCTGGAGTCAGACCTCCAACGGTGTCCTCTAAGGGGACATTCCCTTCAGCCTCCTGTAAAATCCCAATCCCTTCTTCACCCTTCATCCTTTATAACCTAGTTTCCCACTTCCCACCTTTTGCAGACTACCAGATTTACCAGAAGTTGGCTAAGAAGCTAATTCCCCTTCAGAAAAGGTAAATAAATCTGTCCTTTCTTCTTTCCTTCTAAGGCCTGTGATGTCACAAAGCAGCATTGGTGTAACCTGGGAGAGGGAGATCCTGGGAGTGGGGGATGTTAAGACCCTGGGGTGAGGAGCAGCAGGAAAACTAGAGTCGGGGTATGGGCTAGTGGAAGGGCCAGGGCCCAACTGAGCTCAACCCAACCCCTAGCTACAGTTACAACTCCTATTTATTACAGCTTGCAGAGGCTGCTCCCTGGCCAAGTAAGCTCTCAACAGCCCGTATACCAACACCACCCTGCTGATGCGGGTACCAGAATACCTGTCACAGCCTCACAGCCACATGGGCAGAAAGCAGACCCTGCTGCTCCATCCCTGGTAGAGGCAGCCCCCTCTCCTCTCACTCCACACCTTCTACCTCTGGCCTCTTCTCCATCACCAGGCCCATCAGCAACCTCCTCCGATTTTGTGTGTTCACCCACACCCCTTACCAACTCTCAAACCCCAGAGCCCCTGCTTCCCCTGGGAAGACTTTCACCCCAGCCACTTGCACTTTCCCTTTCCCCACCACGTCCCCCAGATCCTGCCACAACCCCACAACCCTGGTGGGACACAAAAGAGAAGCCAGAACAGCAGCTCGGTCCTCAGCAACTCTCATATCCCAAGATCCTGGGGGCCCACTTTTGGCAGAAATGGACCCAGCTTTTCTGGGGTCTGCCCTCTCTGCATAGTGAATCCATAGTGGCTGCTGCCTGGGTCTCTCAGAACCCTCCCGTTCCACACCTTCCCACCTTCTTATTCAACAGAACCTCACATGTTTGCCCAGTTCACATGCAGGATAAAATGTTCCCGCTGCTTCCCCTGCCCCAGGCCCCATCCTGTCTAGAGTCCCGATGCCCATCCCAATCCCAGCCCCCAGCTCTGGGTCAGCCCCAGACTCGGACCCACCCCCAATCCTCTCCCCCTGTCCTGTTAGCACCCTCTCCGCCCCTCAGTAGGGGCTGTGGAGCATCCTGTTCTACATCCCATAACCTACACTCACTCATCCCAGATGAAATTCAACACCCAGGAAGGCCCTCGTCGAAGAAACACCTAGAACACGGGCGGACTGTTCCCTCAGCAGTCCAAAGCCCTCAGGAGGGTTACTGTCCCTCCACTCCCAACCTTTGCCAAGGCAAGGGTGCTGCTGCCATCCTTTGTGAGAGTTTCGCAATCAGCTCTGAGCTCTGGGAAAAACTAGAGCAACACATTCGAAAGTGGCACGTTCGACACCAGCGAGACCTGCCCTGCAGGATCCAGGAGTCTCCAGAACTCACACAGCCTCAGTGTGACTTAGCTCATTCACCTCAGGTAAAGGACAAACCCGGGCTCTCACATTCGTCTGTGTCTACAGGTGAATGCAGCAAGGATGTGCAGAAGATGAGGTTCTAGCTGAGGAGGGACTCAGGCAAGAATGTGGGGCATATTCTAGGCAAGGACCCCAAAGATCTCTCCAGGGCCCTAGGAAGGTCCCCAGTGAAGGTTCTGGGGGTGACCGCTGAGGAGTCAGAGAGAAACCTGATGTGGCCCATAGACAGTGACACAAGAAATGACTCATTCGGAAGCAGAGATAAGACACATCTAGAAGGCATGCTGAAACCACATTTGGGTGTGAAGATGTGCCAGATCCACGAGGGGCTGATCCCTCTGAGAGTGCGCCGGTCTTGGCTCACTGTCAATGGTGTCATTTCCACGTCTCACACCCACATGGAAACCAGAAATCCAGCATCCTCCAGGGGTCAGGAAACCTGTGTGAGCACTATCCAGAAGTTTTTCTCCAATCCACACACTCAGCAGGACCTGGAGATGCACATTACAAGGCGTAGGGTGAGGCACAGGTGGGGCCTCCCCCTCAAGCTCCTCAAGGCCGTAAATGTCTTTAAGTCTACAAAGGCTGCGCCCTCACCCTTTCCACAGTGTGCCCGTCCCTCCTCCTCTGGCGGTGTGTCCTGGGCCGACTTGACAGTGGAGGATGATGCCAAGTTCCTGGGAAAACCACCTCAGGGATGTCCGGGAGAGGAGGCGACAGTCAGGCAGTCTGTCCCCACACTGGGCAGTCTCCTTGTCTCCTCTCTTTTGGGTAAGGAGACCGAGAGGGCCCTGACAGGGATCCCTCTTGGTGATGGCCAGGGGTCCTCAGAGGACCCCCTCACTAGACAGGACAGCGAGGGGCCTTCACAGCAACTCACATCCAGCCTCATGGGCAGAACCCGTGAGAGCAGGACCACCCAAAGGGGTGGCAGAGGCAGCCCAGAAGTCCCCTTGCTTCCTGGAATATGTGTCATCCAAGAGGCAGGAGAGCCAGGCCTTTGGGCAGACACTGGGAACAAGTTTCAGCACGGAGTAGAGGTCAAATCAGTGACCAATTCTCAAGTCTGTGTCTCAGGCGCCCACCTTCCAGACTCTTCCACTGACATTCTCTGTGCTTCACACTGTTGGGCATCTGTGGTGTCCCACTGCCATCACCACAGCATGCCTCTAGGGGACATGCCAGCTTCACAGCTGTTAGGTGACCTAACGCAGGCAGAGGGAGCAGCCTGGGGCAGCAGAAGCCCAGGATCCTGAAACATCAGCACTCATTGAAGAGTCAAAACAAGACATTTGTCCCTGCTGACAAGCAGGAGGTTGGTAGGAGCCCCAGCTCAGGAAAACATGAAGACAGGTTGGGAGACTTGGGGGCCTCTGAGCCCACCCAGGATGGGGGAACAAAAGACACCTTAGAGAGTAAACACCTTCAGCTCCCACAAAAGAAACCAGTCCCCTCAGAAGGCTACTTCCAAAGAAGCATGAAGACATTTCTATAGTGGGCTTTACCTAAGAAAGAAATCAAAGGGCAGGAAGACACCCAGAAAAATGGCAAGCCTGCACCTGCCAAGGCCCAGAGTCAGAGACCAGCCAAAAACAGACCTCGTGTGGACCACAACACTGATGAGGCCCAGCACCTCATGACAACAACTGGGCAGACATTAGAAGCCAAAATGATGCTTCAGCATGAACTCTGTGCCCTGAAGTTCAATCGGCACAAAGAGGAAGAAGGTCACACCCCAATCTCCCAGGTTTCCTGCTCCTCAGTGCACAGGAGAAAGCCAGGACATGCAGCCACCCCCAAGTGCCACAGCTGTCCTACCAGGGAGAGGCGCCCCCGTGCCCAAGAGCTCTTGAAAACTGGACAGCTCAACAGTGAGCAGCAGGGCCAGAGGCATCCCCAACCCTCCTTCCCCATCAAGGCTGGGTCCCTAGTCAGCCCCTCCCAGGGTGGCCCAACAGTGTCCAGGGCACCAGGCCAACAGCATTACTGTCCAAGGCATGGTCTTCAGAGAGGTGTCTTGACTGGACAACAGAGAAATTTCTCTCCAGTCTTCCCTAGGAAAACACAGGTCCAGGAAAATACTTAAGTTATGAAGAGGAAAATGATTTTTCTCATGTTATGCATCCAAGATATTTACTGTACCCAAAAAACACCTATGTTTCCTCCTAAGAGAAATGGCTCCTGTCTGCTCTGTGCTTGGTGTGGGCTCTGGTGTCTAGAAGGGAGCTGTGTGGTGGAGGTGACAGAGGGGTACAAGCCCACCTTCATCCTTAGTT
Source organism: Heterocephalus glaber (assembly GCF_000247695.1). Next base: position 14,550,268 of record NW_004624767.1, on the reverse strand, counting down.
CCTTCACCGATCCTTGCTTCCATCGTTACAGGAACAAAAACTCTAAAAACAAGCCGGGGAAAACCAGTGACAACCCTCCAACCCCAGGATCTGGTTCAACCCATCTTTCCACTGCTCCCTGCTCCCCTACCTTATGGTAGCGGTAGGACCAGGGACACAGAGACATTTTAAGTTGAAAATTCCCCCACAGGTTCCACAAGGGTCAGAGTCACGTAGCTCCACTGCTCCCAAAATGGGTGGCAGTTTGCATGTGAGGATGCTGGGCCCTGAGTTCAGAAGTGGGAGAAATCTTGCCCTTGATCTCCCGGTGGGGGACAGATGATGTCTACCCTTGGGAAGCCCCTCCTCTCCCTGGCAAAGGCCTGGACGGAGAGGGACCTTCTGGGTTCAGCTTTGATGGAAAGTTCAGAGTCCCCATCCCAGAGCCTTGGCCCTCCTCACACTAGAGCAGCAATGAGGACAGAAAATCCAGCTGGCGGGGGCCGTGCCTAGTGGTGGTCAGGGAGGCCCTCCTCATGGGTGAACTAATGGTCCTGCTCACGGCTCATTTATCCTGGTCCATCCTGCGACTCCACTTAGCGGTTCTCGGTGGAGGCACCAGGGCTGTGCCTGCACAGTAACTGATGGACAGGCACTGGGAACAGGGAGATGTGGGAGGAGGATTGAAAATGCTGGAGCCAGGCAGGAAGCAGAGTGGCACAAGGATGGTGAAGGGAATGGGGCGCTCCCCAGGTTCCACTGTCATCCACCAGCAGACAGGAGGGGACATTACGGGCCAAGTGGCTCACCCTGGCCCCACCACAGGGCCCTACCTGCTCCAGATCCCAGACCCAGAGAAGCCACCTTCAGCTCCCACACAGAGGGCCAGATTTGAGAGGAGGCAGAGCATGTTAGCAAAGACTGATTTCTTATCAATACACTGGGTAACTGGTATATGTTCACCTCTTGCAGAAAGGATGAAATGACAATGGTGGAGAAGATAGAGCAAGGGAACCTGAGATGTGACTCAAAGTCTGGTGACCTGTACATATGTATGCAGCGCCAAGCCTGTCCCTAGAGGAGAGGAGGGACTCAGAAGGGTCCAGAGCCTGCCCTGGGGTCACACAGCAAGTCTTGCCTGGCTCCCAGCCCTTGCTTAGCCCAGAGCCCACAGGGGAGACGCGGTCACACAGGGTTTGTGCCACGAGGAGGCTGGAAGTGACCTGTCCAAATGCCTGGAGGAAGGGCCAGTCCAGGAGGAGAGCACTCAGCTTCTAGCATATGTTTCCCTTCCGGTGGGCTCTGGTCCTCATGGAAAAGCAGAGGGGCTCAAGGGGCAGGGAGAGGAGCAGCCACTTCTCCAGAGAGCATTTCCTGCGCTGTGTGGCCCACTGGGCAGCCACAGGCATGGCCCCGGGGCCTCAATCCTGGGGCCAAGCATCCTACACCAACCGCAGATTATCCAGACAAGGGGAACAGGGACAGAGACCCTCCCCCGGAGAGTCCTCTTGGTCTGCACAGAGACCCCACAGATTCTTCAGGTTGTTCTCAATCATTGCAGAAACCTCACAGAGAACCCTCAGACTCTTCACAGCCTTGCCGCAGAGCCCTCCCACAGACACCATGCTTACATTGCCCACAGAGACCTAACTTAGCCCTTGGTAGACACATCACATTGGTCCACAGGGCTCAAAAGCAGGAACCTCTGTCAGAGACCTCACGGGACACAGCCTTCCCACTGCCCCACGAGCCCACAGCTTCCACAGAGCCTGCACACAGACTTCTCACAGGGATCTGTGCTGCCCCACAGGCTGTCACATAGAAACCCAGTGCACAGCTTTCACAAGGGGCTTCCCTCAGAGACCTGACAGAGATGCCTCCCACACAGACACCACAACACAGCCCATACAGAGCTCTCCCACCCCACAGAGTCCTCCTGTGGAGACCTCACACAGAAGCTCCCGGGAGACTCCACAGAGCTCACAAGGGAACACTGTAGTCCCCATGGAGACTTCACCCAGGCTTCTCTCCAGAAACGGGAGGGCACAGATACCTCACACAGACACCTTCACATACCCTTTGGAGAAGCCTGAGCAGCTATCTTTCACAGGTCCTTCCCAGGGGAGGTGGAACCACTGAGCAAACTGGCAGTATAGGTGGGATCCCCACGGGTTTTGCCCTTGAGAACCTCAAGACACCCAGGCATTGTCAGCATCACACTACTGCACACAGCTAAATTAGAAAATATTGAGACAGCTGGTAATATATGAGCGCCCATGTTCACAGCAGCACAATTTATAATAGCCATATTTGGAAGCAGCCCAATTGCCCATCAACTGGAGACTGGATGAAGAAACTGTGTTTTTAAAATAAAATGGAGTACTACTCAGCCATTAAAAAATGAGAAATTACAGACATTTATTGCTAAATGGATGCACATTGAGGGGATACTCTCAAGTGAAATAAATAGGACACACATGTGTAAATACCGAATAGTCTCTCTAGTGTGAGAAACTGAAAGTGTAAGTAAGGACTAAAAGGTATAATAGATAATGTGAAATAGGAAGAAAAGGGGCAAAGGGGAAGGGGAAGTGGGAGGGGTAGGGGAAAGGAAAGAAGGAAATGGAATCAATATGAGAAAATAAAAAATGGAAACAAAGTCTGTAAATAGGGAGGAATGGAGGGGTTGAAGGGAGGGCAGGGGAATGGGGGAAAAATAAGAACCAAGAGAGATTATGGAAAGGTGCAAATTTCCAATGATGAATGTAACTGTATTGTATGCCTAAAATGTACCAATAAAATTAAGAGAAAGAAAAGGACGGTGGAGCAGGGCTGGGCCCTCAGCACAGAAAACAACTGCGGCACACTCACTAAAGGTTAACATTAAAAAGAGAGAAACTACTACACCCACATACTTCCCCTAGAGATGAAGGGCAGGGACTGATATCCTAAATAGACATCAATCACCTTAATTGGGGACCAAAACATCCCTAGCTAGTCCATTCCTTCCGGAAAATCCATGCACTCTTACTAGGTGAGTAGCTTTCCCCCCTCATCCTCAGTTAATCAATATTACCTGGGTGACTGTACTTGTAATCTTATTGATTGATCATGGTTTCGTCCCACCTCATTCCTACCTTGCGATTTTCCATTGGATCTTACAATTTTGTACCACTTTGTACCCACCTCACCTCGTGGCTTTGCCCCATAAAGAACCTTTGAGAAGTGGAGTGGGTGGGCAACTCACTTTCCAGTCCCCCTGCTATCTCTTAAACAAAAGCTATCTTTCTCTCAATAAATTTTTCCTACTCTTAACCTCCACTGTTCCTAGAATTCACTCTTTGTTTAGAGAACATGAACTCACATTTTGGATAGCCAGCAGGTTGACAGTAATAATATTTCTCTTATTTGGATTACTTGGTGCTCTATATCAACACCAGATGGGATTCTATGCCAGGGGAGATGCTCACAATGGGTTTTACATTTTCTAATTCCTTTGCTTCTGAAGAAAAGAATTATACGTTCTATATGTAGGCCTCCAAAATCCTTTCTTTCCCAGGTTTTCATGAGCTACAACTCTGACCCACCATGAGAGAACCATACAGCAGGACAACTGATTGCAGTGTGAGTGCAATAAATCCTCAAGTGTTTTCTGGAGCCTGGCTTTGGTGAGCCAGCATACTAGGCACAGGGGTCAATAACACAGTGACTTTACTCTCGGGACAGTTACAATGCACTGCCAGAAACAGGCATGCAGACATATACCATAATTCCAGCACTCTGGAAGGTGAAGCAGGAGAACCACAAATTGGAGTCTAGCCAGGGCAACATATGAACTTAGTGAGAGTCTGCCTCAAAATAAAAAATAAAAAGGCATGAGAATGTACCTCAGTGAGAAGGTCCTGGGTTCCATCCCCAGTGCTACCATAAAAAAGAGGAAAAAACCCAAATACCATACTGCTAGGAAGCTCAAAAAAGGGAAGACATAAGGTTTCCCCTCAGAGAAGCCAGGAAATGCTCCATCTTACAGCTCTGCTGATCAGACACCTTACAGAGCTCTTCTGGGCTAAAATCTATGAATCAGTCAAACCATGTTCCTTTTTTTTGGAGACTTTAGGGGTGAATCTCCATCTTTACTTTTTCTGCCCACTCATGGCCACTTCTATCTTGAACATAATCACATCAATCTTCCCTCTCTTTTTTCACATCTTCTTCTCTTCCACTTTTTTTTTTTTTTTTTTGATAGTGTCTTGCTCTTTTGCCCAGGCTGGTTTTAAAATTTTGTGATTATACAGTGTGCCCACCAGGATAATTCAATATAATGCTATTTTAAAGCCAGCCGATCAGCAACACTGATTCTATCTGCAACCTTAATCTTCCTTTCCCATATAAGGCAACATATTCACAGATTCTGGGGATCACGACTTGGACGTCTTGGATGAGTCACTCTTCTGCCTCAGAGCATGTTGAGAGTTGTTGGTGTGAAGATGACCGACAGTGCTTTGGCAGGTGCTCCAGGACAGGCAGGGGGCTAGCAGAGGGACAAAACAGAGAGTTTTAAAAACCAGAACAGGACTGGTGCATAGCTCTTCCCCACACTGTATGTTGTATTTGAAATGAAGATAATTAATAAGTACAAATTTAAGACATCATTTCACATTCAGAATCATAAACTCATAAGTCTTCAAAGATGCTGAAGCTGCAAATTACTGTATCTCCTAGTACACAATCAGGTGCTCCCAACATAACCTTTTCTAGACAGGCATGGTTAGAGTTGTTAGCCTGTCCCCATCTTCTTGAGCAGTGAGCAGGAAGAGATTTGGGCCAATGGGGTCTGAGCGGCTGCCGTGTACTGGCTCAGCCTTCACAACTCACTTTGGAGGGGACCTGCATGCTAGAGAGCACTTCTGAGGAGCATAGGGTTTATGTTATATTTTGCAGCGCTGTGGACTCAACCCAATGTCTTGTGCATGCTGGGCTCTATACTGAGCTACGCCCAACCCCAACTTTTGGGTTCTGAAGGATACCAGCCTGATACAGATGACTTCTTTTGGGAAGGACCCCAGTGGCATCAAATGCTCAGAATCAAGCATGTACTTTGGGTCATTGTCAGTATCCTCAATGACCTTCAAGGAAGGTCTTACAGGGGACTAACTGTGGGTAACTAATGAGGGGGTCACAGAAGGAGTGGGATTAAGGAGGAAGGAGGAGCTGGGCAAGCGGCAGGGGCAAGTAATGGCAGAGTGGGAAAAAAGGCCTAGGAAGCAGAAGACACAAAAGAGAAAGACTAAGCTCAATCCCAATGATTTGGGCCTTTTAAAGTTCAATTCTTAATTCTGGTGGCAACCCATATTCTAACGAATACCAAAAAGTAAAATATAGGTCATTACCTGAATTACCTTAGGTTATTTCTAAATTGTGGGTGCTAGGATTTTTAAGCTAGCTGCATTAATATTGTTGCCAACATTAAAATTAGAAGCATATAAAATGCATTTTCACTTTATTTTTTGGATAGTTTGATAAACCAAACTCATTAAGAGACTACTAAGTAGGCCAGGATTTAGCTCAGTGGTGCTGCCACCTGCCTTGAAAGCTCAAGGTTCTGAGTTTGATCCCCAGTACCAAAAAAAAAAAAAGTACTTAAGTAAAAAGTATAGTGCTTGCTACATAGATCCCTTCCGAGAGCTAAAAAGCAAGGAGAACGTTTTTGGTTGGGAAGTCCAACTCAAAACAAGGGTTTTGACCATCACAGCGCCAGGTGTGGTGCACACCTCTGTACTGTAATCCTGTCACTCTGGGAGCCTGAGCCAGAAGGATAACAAGTTCAAGCTTGGGTAACTTAATGACGTAGTAAGGCCTTATCTTTTTTAAAAAATGCAGATGATGATATAGTTGAGTATAAAGGCCTTGGGTTCAATCTCCGGTACAAAAAGAAAACAAAAAACAGTGATGCCGATAACTCCCAGAAAAGCAAGCTGACAGGGCACTTTTGGGAGCTATGAATTAAATGTAAAGAAAGGTGCAATGCCATGAAGAAGGTGCTACTTGGGGAGTGGGAAGTAGCCCTGGCCTCCTTACCTTCTTCAGGCACCCATCTAGCTCTTAGTACCAGTTTCCAGCTGTCTCCTACTGGGCTACAAAGTCTTCACCAGAGGCTCTAAACTTTGGGAGCCCTAACTCTCCACTGCCTGATGGCCTGCGGGAGTGGACTGGCTAAGCAATGTCCCCATTTCAGTGTTGCACACGCTTAAATTCCAGAAGCCCTAATCTAGACTGTTCCATTTCCCCATGAAGGCTGTGGTTAGATACTGGATTAGCATTAGTTTTGTACTACTAATAAGTCACATAGTGGGCAAAATAGGCTTTTACGATTTCAGCCACTATTTACTTGCAACACCATTTCTGGGAAGGTAGAGAATTCCAAACCGCTGGAGAATGAGTGTCATACTGAACCCATTTGTAAACTGAAGACTACTTACAACCTTCCTTTGGCATAGAGAGCAGCTTGTACCACAAGCAAAAGAAAAACCACTGAGCTAGGGGCCGGGGATTTAGCTCAGTAGTGCCACCACCTGCCTCGGAAGTGCAAGGTCCCAAGTTTGATCCCTGCTACCAAAAAAAGCCAAAAAACAAAAAACCCCAAAAAAACCAAACGAACAGTGCTAGTGTGTAACTTTATAGTAGAAAAGCCTGGAAAACACTGTTTCACCAGGTGGTGAAGTTTGCTATCGGTGATCTTGAATTTCTACACCACAGTCTTGATGAGAATGGCATTTACCTCTGTGATCTTTTTACCAAAAACCTATTAACACCAGTGCAACCCTTAAAAGAAAAACCTCCCTGGGTGTAGTGGATGCCTAAAACTCCAGATCTTTGGGAGGCTGAGTCAGAAGGATCACAAGTTCCAGTCCAGTGATAAGCAAGACTCTGTTTCAAAATAAAAAAGTAAAAACAAGAAGGTAACCCAGTCCAAAGACCGTGTTCACTCCCCAATATCTCAAAACAAAACAAAAACAATCTAAAAACACAAAATCTAATATTTGCTCAGTAATTTTCCACTCACTGACCCACACCCTGCTTTTTTTTTTGAGACAGGGTCTCACTATGTAGTTCATGCTGGCCTTGAACTTGCAATCCTCCCACCTCAGCCTCCCGACTGCTGGGATTACGGGTGTGAGCCACCATGCCCAGCTCCATGCCCTACTTCTTGGCTATCAAACTTCACTTATCCCTATACTTTCTTTTCATCTTTTTTTTAACTATATTGATATAAAGTTGATAAAAAGTTGTAAAAATTGAGTATCTGACATGTACAACATGTTTTGCTGCACCTATACAGTGTGAAGTATTACCCCTACCAAGCTAGTTAAAAGGTCCATCACCTCGTCTAGTTGTCCTTTTTATCTGGTGCACCTGTAGTGGGAATGCTGAAGTTCACTCTCTTATCAAACTTCTAGTATCCACACAGGATCATGAACTATGCAGTGCATCAGATCTCTGGGACTCACTCATACTCTATAACTGGAACCTCGATGTTTTCACGACAGCCTCTGCAGTCCCCCCTCCTCACCCCTAGGCCCTGGGAACCACTGGTCTACTTTATGCTTTTATAGATTCCATATAAAAGTAACTCATTTACTATGTGCTCTCTCTGGATGGCTTATTTCACCTAACCTCCTTCAGGTTCATCCACGTTGGGATGTACATGATGGGATTTCCTTCTTTTTTAAGACTAAATAATGTTCCATTCTATCACACTGTCTATGTCCCTTCTTATGCAGTTGGACACTTGAATCTATTTATGTCTTGGCTGTTGTAAATAATGCTGAAATGCACATGGAAGTAAAGATACCTCTCCATCATATTGACTTCATTTTCTTTAAATATATATATATCCAACAATGAGGCTGGGAGATCATCTGGCAGTTCTATTCCTTAGTTTTGGAAGAACCTTCACATTGTGCTCCCCAATGGCTGTGCTAGCTGATAGTCCCATCAACAGCACCAAAGAGTTCCCTTTTCTCCAACCCTTGCCAACACCTGTGATCCTTCCACTTTTCACAGCAGCCATCCTAACAGGTGGTTTGGACTTGCATTTCTCTGACGCTTAGTGATAATGAATATACACACACACACACACACACAGGATGGCCACTGTTAAATCTTCTAAGACCACTGGCCTAGTCCAGCCTTCTGTGACCAGCACAGTGGGACCTATACCCACTCATCCCTGGTTGGTGGCTCTGATGCCTTGGCCTTGGGGAGTAGATCAGCCCAGCCTGCTCAAGAAAAGGACAGACTTGGCCCTGACTTTCCAGTTATTCTCCTTCTGGGCTTATGGTAGCTGTGCAGCCCTGCTGTTCTCTGAACTACCTTTGGGACATTTTCCTCTTTCTCATGAAGGATATTACATGTCTGATCACTGAAACAGGTCTGGCATGTTCTGTAGAATCCCTGAAGTCCTAGAGCTTTCCTTCATTTCATCTTGTCCTCCTTCTCTTCAGTCTAAGCTGAAGTGTTTCTACTTGCATAAAACAACTCAAAAACCTTGTTGGCCTCCCAACCACTTCACAGGGGTCCAAGCCGCAAGTCAGAGGCACCTCCATGGAACTACGCTCTGAACTCTATCCCTCACTTCTCCTGATACAGTTGATTGGATCCAGGAGTCACACTTGTAAACTTTTGACTGAATGGTTATCCAGAATATGTTTTCTGCTTTCTGTTTTATGTTGCATAATAGGTAAGCTGAGAATTTCCTAAATCTTCAATATGCTGCTTGTTTTGGCTTAAAAAATTATACTCAAGTTGTCTCTTCTCTCATTTTATTTCAAGCAGCAAGGAGAAGCCATGCTGTACCTTCAACATTTAGCTTAAGAAATGTCATCAGTTAAATAACTAAGTTTGTTCCTTACACATTCTACTTTCTTTTTTTATTATTATTGTTTTGGGCCAGGGATCGAACTCGGGACCTTGCGCTTGCGAGGCAGGCAGCAGAACCACTGAGCTAAATCCCCTGCCCCACAAATTCTACTTTCTACAAAATACTAAAATTCAATTCAACCAAGTTCTTTGCCACTTTACAACAAAGATCAACTTCCCTTCAGGTCCCAATGACAGGTTCCTCATTTCTGAGAACTCACCAGAACCACTTTTGAGTGTCCAGATTACTACCAACAACTTCCAGCCTCTACCTGTTTCCTAGGTTCAAAGGTGCCCCCATATTTTTAGGTGTTTGCTGAGCAGCGTCTAACTCTCACTACCAACATATGCATTCATTTTCTAGGGCTGCCACAATTAATTAGCAAAAACTGGATGGCTTAAACAACAGAAACTGGTGTTTTCAAACCTTGGTTCTAGAAAAACTCATATACATCAGCTGGACTCTTTTGTGAGTCTTCCCTCCCTGGCTCACTGAAAGCTGTCTTCCCTCTCACTTTTACATGTTTTTTCCTCTGTGCGTTTTTGTTCTAATCTCCTCTTCTTAAAAGAACAGCTGTCCCACTGGCATAACGCCTACCCAAACGACCTTATTTTGCCTCAGTTGCCCTTCAAGAGTCCTATCTCCAAATAGGGTCACATTCTGAGGTAACTGAGGTAGGACTACAGCATGTGAATTTTGTATGGAAGCAATTAAGCGCATGATGAATGCTAAAAACATGATGTTAGGTGAATAAGCCAGATATCAAGGACAAAGAGTCTATGTTTCCACTTAGTTGAAGTACAGTTCCTCAAATAGGAAAATTCAGAGACAGAAAGTTGACTAGTAATCACCAGAACCTGGGAAACAGGGCTGTGAGAATAAGAAGTTACTGCTCAATGGATACAGAGTTTCATTCTAGGATGATGAAAAAGTTCTGAACACGGATAACTGTGATGTTTGCACAATAATGAGAATACTTGGCGCCACTGAGTCATCCACTTTATAATGGGCAAAATGTTAAGTTTTGCATGTGTATTTTACAGTAATAAAAAAGAAAATGGCAGGAAAAAAAAGTACAGCAACAGAAATGAAGACTATCTCTCATGGGCTAATTAGGACACTCATCCATCACAGGAAGAGAAAGAATCAGTGATCTTGAAGATAGGTCAGTACTTTGGAGAAGAAACAAAATTAAAATTAAATCTTACATATTTCTTATTCATGTAACTTGTTAAAAAAATAACAGCTACAATGTGTTCCATGACTATAAGATATAGATAAGTAAAATTAATGACAGTTGTATCACATGGGACAGACAGAAAGACCCGAGAATCCTCAGTTATGTAATTACCTCCAGTATTAGTGAGGTGAGGTTGTGTCACATGAACGTAGACTTAGAATTCAAAATGTGTATCATACACTATGGGAAAACCACTACAAGCTTTTTAAGTATAATTGATATTCTAAGAAAAGTGGAATTACATGCAATGTTCCATTTAAAAAGACAGCAGGAAACAACAAATACCAAACCTGAGTAATAGAAATTGTAAGGCACTGCAACTCTACTGCTCAGAAGGCAGCAAAGGGAAGCCCATGTACACTGAGGAGCTAAAACACCAAAATCAAATTTATAGAGATAAAAATACAGTGTCTGATATGAAAATTCACTGGATGAGAACAGACCGAGTATCCCAAAGGAAAATAGTCATGAATATACCTATAACATTTGAAATTATCTTACACTCCACACAGAAAAAGACTAAAATTGATAAACAGAGAATCATAAAATAATTAAGAATAAAAATATTTTTTTAAAATTCATCAATTTACCATAAATTTCAAAACCTCTCAAATTTGCAAAGCCTATAAAAAGTAGATGGAAGTCTGTCAACAGAATGTAGAAGAGCTGTGGTGATAATATCCAAGCAAATTCAAACCATCCTCCAAGAATGCAGGAAACAGAAAATCTCCAGTGCACTTGCAAACAACCAAAGAAATTAAAATTTAAGTTGAAATGACATCTTCTCCCATCAGAAAGTTAAATTTTTTTGTGTGAAATGCCCAACATACCCACAGGTGGGAACTCATTTTTCCACGAGTCACGGATCAGTGAGGTGACCTGTAAATCAGCCTGAGGAACCTATGAAGAGGTGCTCCAGGGCAGCTTTGTGGGTGTGTGACCAGGGCACCCGCACTCCGTAACATGCCTGGAAGAGGATCTCTGTGCTTAGGGAGGAACTCTGGGGCTGCTGTCCTGAAGCTCTTACTCACTTGGATCCGTGTCTGCAGGGAGGTCAGGTGGAATTGATAGCATGTGCCTGGAGGCTCGGGCCTCAGGTGCAGGCACACTTGCTGCTCCCTGACTCATGGGAAGAGTCTGGTGTGGACTTGTTTCTTCAACAAAACTACAAATGGGGACTTGATTTCAAGCACTCACATTTCAGCACCAATTATGTGACATACATTGTGAAAAACACAGTCCCTACCTTCTGTCATACTTACCCGGACCTGAAAAACAGCATATTTAACTCTACCGAGGCTTTTAAAATACAGTATATTTGAGAAGAAACAAAGAACATGTATTGAAGGCAATCAACATCTTAACATATAAAAGCATGCTACAAAATCCACAGCAAGTCACATCACTAAGGCTGAGATTGCTGGAGCGCCTCCAAATAATCAGGACAAAGCCAGGTGGCGTATGATCAATAATCAAACACTGCAGCGCTGGTATTCCAATTAACATGGAATGATAAACACATGCCAGGATTTAGATGGTAGTTACCTCGTTATCCAACCCATGCTTATGAACTTCAGCAGGTAACAGGCAAGTACAACAAAACAGGATCCTGTGACTCTCACTCCTGCTGTTATGGGAACACAGTTTGTAGGGGAGGTGGCGGCAGGCCTCAGTGGGGGATGGCATGTGTTCAAAAGGCTTACAGCACACAGGTAAATGTTACTGCTGCTGTGTTGGGGATCTTCCAAGCCAACTTAGATAAATTAGTTGAGGGGGTCACACCATCCGTGTTAGTAGAAGGCTGTATTAACATGGACTTCTTATCTGAGAACACAGATCTATTTTTCCCCCTCTTCCCTGCTGAATACAACTACAAACCTTTGAAATGACACAAAAAGCACCCCAAGAATGACTCTGCAATGCAGTGAGATTCAACACGGTAGCACCGTGTCCTAGCCCCTATTCAACATCAGATGACAGGACAACTGGTGGGGCACCCAACCTGATAATATTTAGCAGTCAGGCAGGAACATTCCTCCCAGAACTGATCTTGATCCCTCTGACAGCACGGATCCACCCCTGCACCCAGCAGGACCTCACTCACTGCCCTAGATATATGGCTCTGGGGAATTTCCTGCCCCCTCACCCCCCTGGTAGGCGGCCTAGATGCGGCTCTTACCTAAAGACGCACAGGTGTGAGAGCCAACCCAACTCCATCTTGAGCCTCACCACCACTGTGTGCTTGTGCTTGGACAAAGCACCCAAAACCCACATCCCATTTGGTAGAACACTTGCTGCAGTTGCAAGTTGTTTCTTTGTAGCTCACCTAGTATGTGAAACTTCCTCTTGTCCCCTTTAACCTGGCATGGTTCTGCTTCTGTAAAATTCCACTTGCTCTCCCTTTGAGCCCTCCCCAACTGAAACCATGGTTTAAAAGGAGAAACCAAACCGCTTCCCAGTGCTGAGAGAATTTTCTGAACACTAGCCCTCTCTCGGTCACCAGCTGTAAATAAAATGGACTCAAATCTGGCTCAGACTGCGGTGCATCTCTACAGTTCCAACTTGCTCAGGTGGAACAGCTGGAGGCCCCAGCAAGATCACCACAACAGGTGGACTGGCCTTGCTCTGGTCCCTCCCATCTGTGGCAGCAAACTATAGGGGAGGTGCTCCCCGAGATGTTCTAGGGCCCCATAATCTCACTGCTGACACTGAGGGGACTGCAGAGATGCCTGAGACACCCTCCAAATTTTCTGGAGTCCATCTGTTCTGGTCTGAAGGTAAGGATCCTTCTGAATCTGGTGGGGAACAATAGTTCTTGGCAAAGGCATTCCCCAGGCCCCTCCTAAGGTCAGGACTCTGACTGAGGTGGCCCTCTGGACTGGTCTGGTCTGATCTGGCTGCAAGTCAGCCAATCTGGGAAATCCCCAGGGAAGGGTTTGGAATGTTTTTAACCTCTGAATGGCTGTTGTATGAATTGATGAGTGACTGGAAATGGGAAGTGTAAGCTATAGGCTGTCCCATCTGTGCCCCACAATGAAGAAGGGGATTTCTACCCCTAGGAGTTACAGGGTCTAAAGGAGGTCATACTATGATTCCATGGACCTGTCTAAGAAAGGCCAATCGGGTGCTCTTGTGATGAGATAAATACACCCTAAAGCCTGAATGGTCCTTAAAGTGGCTGAGAGGCACGCAGCCAGCTGACCAACTGAGTGGTTCCTCCTCACAGAGGAACACCCCCTTCCTTTGTCTGTCTCAACATCATTCAAGGGTGCACTAGGAGTTTTTCTCTATGTCCAGATGTCCCCTGTGTCTTCTTCTCCTTTATCTGTTCTTCATCTCCTGCCTGCCCTAAGTTTCTCTACTATGGGTCATCATCTTCACAACCTGTCACACCCCTGACCTGCATGCTTAGAAATTTTTCCTCAGGATTTTCTGATGATTATGGAGTGAAAATGTCAAAGAACAAACTTCGCACTCTACGAATTCGAGTGGCCCTCATTTGGTGTTGGCTGGCCCTCTGAGTGCTCCCTAGACCCCTGGCCTGGTTCAATCAGTTTGGAAGTTGTTTCCAGGTCACCAGGACACCCCAATCAGTTCCCTTACACCAACTCCTGGTTTAACCTAGTGCAGCATCCTCCTCCATGGCTAAAGGCCTGCACCACAAAGGCCTATTGAAAGTTGCTCATTTCCAAAAGCTGTTGTACCCCTTGCGGGCGAACTCCAGACAGACAGAAACTGGTTCTGCAGCAGTCAGATGCTGAGGCAGTCCTCCCCCCATCCACCTCTGTATAACCTTAGTTCGCGCCCCTCTCCTGTCCGCTCCAACCCGCCTGCCTCCGACTTGCTCATTTCTTCCTCTACTTCTCCCTCTCCCTCTCCCTCATATGAGAGCATCTCTGATCCCAGCAGGAGGCCACCCCCTCAGGAAAACACAGTCCAGAGGCTCTCTTGCCTTTAAGGGAGGTCCGACCTCCTCATGGAGCAGGACCAGGAACCTGCCCATTCCTGGTGTGTGTTCCCTTTTCCACTTCTGACTTCTACAACCGGAAAACCCAGAATCCACCGTTCTGTGAGAAGCTCCAGGTCCAGATTTCCCTGCTCAAGTCAATCTTTAGGACTCATCTACTGACCTGGGATGACCATCAACAGTTTTTATCGACCCCGTTCACTGCTGAGGAGTGGGACGGGATTAGGTTTGAAGCTAGAAAGCTTTTATTGGGAGGGAGTTCAGAGGAGGAGGCCCACAAATTGCTGAAACAAGGCTTCCCCTCAGAGAGTCCTGAATGGGACCCAAACTCTTCACGGGGGAAGAAGGCTCTGATCAACTTTCACCAGAACCAGAACTTGTTCAACAGGATCCAGGCAGCGGCTTGGAAACCCATAAATCTGTCAAAAACCACTGAAGTTACCCAGGCACCAGAGGAGTCAGTCGCCCACTGCATTCCTGGAGAGACTCTGAGAGGCCTTCTGGGTTTACACCCCATTCGACCCCCTGGCTCCAGAGAACAATAGAGCTGTAAGTCTGGCTTTAAAAGGTGTTTGACAATAGGGATTCAGAAAAACAAAACTTGGCCACTGCTATGGCAGAAAGATCAGCTGAGAAACAAGCAAAAGTCTTGGCAGCAGCCATCAGAGGGGACCCCACGGGACCCAACTCTAGAAAGCCCAAAGGGCAGGTGCCTAGAAAGCCAGGAGGATGCCCACCATTGGGCAGAAATCAATGTGCCTTGCAAGAAAGAAGGGCACTGGAAAAATGAATGCCCTCACACCCGCTCTGTCAGGGTACTATCCCTCCCCACATCTGGGGGAAAGGAAGATTCAGACTCAGGGGGCCAGGGCTTCTTTTCTCTTGGTCCCTGGGAGCCTATAGTGAATGTTGAAGTAGGGGGCCAATGAGTCTGCCTCGCCTTGACTGCTTCCAGTCTATCTGCAATTCTGCCACCCAAGGAAGATTTCTAAATACAAATCTGATCTCACTTCTCCCCTTCAAATGCTTTTGTTCTTTCCTACACCCATCAAGAGTCCAGACTCCACGGGAGAGTGTGCACGGTGCTTCCTGATCTTGTCCACTGTCCCTCCTCCCACCCTCACTTCCTTCAGTTCTTAAATCCAGCTCTACAAACTCTGACCACGTTGTGAGATAGGCCAGGCCCTTTTGTCACCTTTGCTATGTTGATCTCCTAGCCCAAAATGTTCCCCTTTCCTTTCCTCATTCTCCATGATTCAGCTCAGTTATTAGTTCTTCTAGGAGGACTTCCCTCGTTCTCTATCCCCATCCCATCCTGGGATTCGGATTATACAGTCACACTCAGCAGTTTACACAGTACTTTCATACACGTAATTAATCCCAAAAACCCAGGTGGGGTAGATTTATATCCACTTTATAGGTGAATCTCAAGGAATTGACATCCTAGGTGAGGCAGCCACTGAGTGACAGATCTGAGTGAGAGAGATGATAACGTTGGTCCTTGACTTCTAATACTGTGTTCTTTCCCCTCTACCTGCGGAGAGTGAGCCGAGAATGCACACTCAATTTGTGACAGACTGCCAGACAAAAAACATCCCACCCCCTTTCACACTGCTGCCCTGTTCACTCTGATCTGGTCTAGAAGGAAGTCACCTTCTGCAATCCAGCATTGCAGGCAAGGAAACGCATTTTTAAACTTTGAAAGATGCCATTTCTCCTGACTTTTCTGGAAGTACTTCCACAAATGAAAGCCAATTAACCAACAACTTCGTTGATTATTTCATTAGCTAATTAATATAGAAAGGAGACTTTAAAGTAGTCTGATGAAAGAGTTTGGATAAGGGCAGTGAGATCAGCACTCTGTGAACCATGAACTGCCAAGAAAGCACCACCAGGAGAACGAGGCACATGCATCTTCCAGGCTGTGACTCCCCTACCCAGATCAGAGTGCAGCCACAATGGGAATAGCTGAAGACACCAAACACCTCCACTGCTGATGCAGATGACTGCTCAGACACTTCTGCAGTCCTCACAGGCCAGGATAACACGTTGGAGAACTTCCCGAAGTACACACAACTGTAAGCCACAGTGGAAGTACACAGTGGAACTGCACACCCTCCATAACCTACATTCAGACAGCTCAATACCAGCTTAAAACTGCACTGCTAAAGTGCCTGTGGTCTAGCTGCCAAAATGTACTTTCATTCCAAAGACTCACCTTCATCTATTGAATTCATACAGGTGGCTGCATCACCACGATCCAGCAAAAAGCCTCAGGCCAGCTGACCAACACCATGCAGAATCTCAACCCCAGGGACCAGGAAAATCTATACAGAAAGGAAGCTGACACATCACCAGTGACCCAACACACACCCGTGCACCTGCACCAGCCTGACAGCCAATCAGTGACCTTGCCTCACCACAGAGCCCATTAGATTCATTTGAGCCCCATACACCCAAGCCTAGCCCAATATCCAGCCTGGTGGCAATGTTAAACTGCACCTGCCCTGAATCCACTACACTGCGCCTAACAGCCAGGTGCATCCATACGGCCCTGAGCCATCTAGACAGTGGGCCTACCCTCACTGACCTTTTAGCATAGCCAGCCAGAATGCAGCAAACTCATATACTTAAGCGCAGCCCATCAGAGGCCAGTGATAGCCATGTCCACTAGACAGCACACCACAAAGACCATGGCCTGCACTGCCTTCAGGTGCCATGCCTGGCCCAACAGCCTGTCAGGCAGCATTTTTATCTCCAGTAAAACTGTGCCATACTATCAAAGTTGCTAACTCCCACAGTCTAGGCCACTGACATACCCACAGACTTGGCTAATAAGGATCATAGGTGAACAATTGCACAGACAACACTACTATATGCACACAGAATCAAAGGTGCCACATCAAACTTAACTGACAGCCTCATGTCTACCCACAGGAAAAAGGCTCTCCACACAGAAAAGAAAAAAAGATAAAGAAACCAATTCCATAAACTGAAAAACGCAACTGCTGCACGAGATGTGTAGATATCAACAAAGGGCCACCAGAACAAGAAACATGAAAAAGCAAGGAAACATATTACACCCAGAAAAACACAGTAATTCTGCAGTAACACACCCCAGAGGAAAGGAAATTTATGAAATACCTTAAGAGGTAATTTTTTAAAAATGACCTTAAGGCAACTCAATGATATAGAACAGACTACAAACGTTTTAATCAAATCAAGAAGAAACACGACCTGAATGAGAAATTAAACAGTGATAGACATAAAAAACAAACAAAATTTTCAGTTTAAGAATTCAATGAATGAGGTAAAAATACAATTGACAGCTACAACTGACTAGATCAGGAGAAGAAAGAATTTCTGAAGGTGAGGAAACATACTTTAACCCTGTCAGATGAAAAGAAAGAAAAAAGAAAAAAAAAGAGTGAAAAAAGCCTAGGGGACTTATGTGACATTATTGGACACACAAATATTTGCATTTGGAATATCCAGATGGTGAAGAGATCAAGAAAAACACAGAAAACATATTTAAGAAAATAACAGGGGAAAGTTCCTCAACCATTAGAAGAGATATGGACATCCAGGTCCATGAAGCTCAAAGAATTCTAAGTAGACTCAAAAAGATTCTCTCCAAAGTGTATTAGAATTAAGCTTTCAAAAGTCAAAGAAAAAGAATTCTAAAATACCAAGAGAAAAAATATCAAGCACATATAAGGGAATCCCTTTTAAATTAAAGCAGATTTCTGAGCCAAAAACTTCCAGGAGAAAATATGATGATATATTCAGAGTGTTGAAGAAAAAAACCCTGTGAGTTAAGACTAGTCTAGCAGCAAAGCTAACCTTAAAAAATAAAGGAGACAGTGGTTCTGCCGCCTGCCTCGCAAGCGCAAGGACCCGAGTTTGATCCCCGGTACCAAAAAAGAAAAACAAAAGAAAGGAAATAATTTTTCTCAGATAAGCAAACACTAAGGGAATACATCAGTACCAGACCAACCCTATAAGAAATGCTTAAGGGAATCAATCCTACATGTAGAAGAAAACGGACCATAACTACCATCCTGAAAATGTACAACTCACTGGGAGATACACAAATGAGAAACAGAAAAAAATCAAACATTATCACTACGGAAAACCACCAAACCACAAGGATTAGCAATACGAGAAAGCAAGATGCAAGGAAGATGTATAACAGTCAGAAAACAATAAATAAAATGGAGGGAACATATTGTTAACCAGTTAATAATTACCTTGAATTGAAATGGGTTAAATTCCACAAATGAGAAGACTCGATGAATAGATTAAAAAAGCATGATCCGGGCCGGGGACTCAGCTCAGTGGTTCTGCTGCCTGCCTTGGAAAACCAAGGTCCTGAGTTCTATCCCAGTACCAAAAAACCCCACATGATCCAACTATATGTTGCCCATAAGGAACTCACTTCACCAGTGTAGATACACATAGAATGAAAATAAAGCTATGGAAAAGGGTATTGCATGCAAATGGAAATCAAATGCAAATGTAAATAGCTGTGTTCCTACTAGATAAAACAGATGTTAAGTCACAAACTGTAGGGAAAGACAGTGAAGGTCATTTCATCAGGATGAAAGGATGACTCCAACAAGAAGATATCACACTTGTAAATATACATGCACCCAACATCAGATCAACTGATATTTTAAGCAAACATGACTAGATGTTGTTATGGCTTGTAAGTAGATTTTCCCGCAAAGCCTCATGTGTGCATAGGTGGGGTTTTTCAGAGCTGACTGGAACTAGAGCCTTTGATACTGGGATTAACAGTGTGTGGTACTAAATTAGTCCGCTGGTTGTAATTAGCATAGTTCTAGGTGTGGATAATGGGAAGGCTCACCTGGGTGTGGGTGGCACCACCCAAAAAGCTTGTGGCCTGGGTGGGATAAAAGGAAAAGGGAGTACTGCTGTTTTAGTTGCTGCTTGCTGCCTTCTATCTGCCATACCACGAGCTGTTCCTCTTCTCTGATGCCCCTCTACATGCCACGCTGCCTTGCAACCAGTCAATTATAAACCGAAACCTCTACAAACTGTGAGCAGAAATAAACCCTTCTTCCTTTAACTCGAGAGTGTCGGGTTTTTGTCCCAGCAACTACAAGAGCAACCAAGATAGATCTACAGCAGTTAAGTTTTCTTTCTTTTTCTCAGCAACAGTTTCCTCTTCTTTAAGTTTCTTTGCTCTTTCATATTCTTTCTCCTTTTTATTTTTCTCTTTAAGATATTCCATCTTTTTCTCTTTCCATTTTTCAAATGCTTGCAGGGCCTCTTCTTTCCTCACCGCATTCTCTTCTTCTTCAGCTTTTCTCTTGTTTTTTTCTTCAAGCCTCTTTTGCGCAGCTAGTCTCTTTGCTTCCTTTTCTTTCATAGCTTTCCAGGCCTCAAATGATGCTATTGCTTCTTCTCTCTTAGCAGCGTTTTTCGGTTCATTTTGGATCCTTAAGTTTTCACTTTCTATCCTTTTTATTCTGTTCTTTTTATGCAAATATACATTTTTCTTTTCTAACCACTCCTGGTAAACAGCTGCCCTGATGTGATCTGCTGTGTCCGGCTCCAGGTTCGGTTCCAGCGAAGGCTTCTGGTCCAAGACTTTCAAAGTCCCTAAGTAATGGGAAGAGGTGGAGGAGCACAGAGCTCACCCTGCAGAACTGGATTTCCTCACAAACTCAGAAGTCATTAATCTGGCAGATGCACTGGATGCTCTATTATTAGTTGTTGACTTTTTACTCTTCATGTTTCTATCTTCGATTGCTCTCTGTGCAGGTGCCACTGCGCTGGCAGGCACTGAGGCCCTCTGGGATTTGGACAGCAGGGGAGCAGCCACTAAATCCTCCTCTGGGCTCGGTTCCCCTTTCCTCCTGTCTTCTTCAAGGTCAGCAGCAGCCAGCTCGCTTTCCGTTGGTTTCTCCAGTTCAGGAGCAACACGGTCTATCAAAACCCCATTCTCTGCATTTTCATTTAATTTCAAGGAATTATGGTTTTCAGTGAATTCTCCATTCTGACCTTTTATGGGTGCTTTTTCCTCAGATCCTGCTGGAAAGCACTGTCCAAGGCTTTCTTTAAGGGATGACGATGACAGGCTTTTAAACAGTGGATCCTCATGATCAAGGCTCACAGAGAATCTGTCTTTCTCCGCCTCTAGGGGTCTGACGCTCAGCCCAGGAAGGGAGGAGGGCGCAGCCTCTAGGTTGTCACCGAGGGCAGTTTCTCTATCTTCTAGTTTTTCCTTCTCTTCCATGTGGCTACTCTTTTTTAACATGCTCCTTGGCCGAGGTGAGGGCTTAAAGTGTTCATCTGTTTCAAGACTGCTATTTTCTGAAGAAGTGCTTTTGATTGGAAGAATTCTGGGTTTCGGTTTCATTTTAATTCTCTGTTTTCAACTTCTTGATCTTTATTGTGAGATTCACAGAAGGAATTTGCAACCATGTCTTCACAAACATCTGGAATCCGTTCTTCACTGTTCTTGACAGCAACTTCTGGCTCATCTCTGGTTACGTCACTGTTTGATTTCTTTCTTTTCAAAAAAGACGGTCGTGGAGAATTCTCTTCTTCATCATCTGATATATGAAAATCATTCATTTTTTTCTTAACTAAATTTTCATCTACTGAGGTATCAGAAAAATCACCTAAGGAAACTGGAAAGTAGTTCTTTTGGTAACTTTTGGACTCTTCGTATATGCCAAAGTTGTGCCGAAAGCTTCGTCAGCCATGGTGTATTTGTCCCTCTATCTCTATTAAATAGCTAATAAATAGTTGGAATAATTCATTCAAGCTGTGATGGTGGCTGTCTGAGCCCGAAGCGTGCCCTGCGGAGGGACGGTCGCTGCGCCCAGGGCTCGGAGACACCCGCAGGGCCCGGAGACGCCCTCAGGGCCCGGTCCCGGGCGCCCCACGCCCGCCCCGGCCGCCGGGCTGGGATGGCTCCGTGCCGCGCCAGGCCGGCAAGGTCTCCCGAAGCCGCTGCTCTGCTTCCTGGCTGCTCCCTAACCAGGCCAGGAAGAGCCTTCCCGGCGCAGGAAGCCGCCCCGCCGGGCGGCCCCCGCGGCTCCCGGCTAGGCGCCCACCCGCGCTCCAGCCAAGATAGATCTAAAGGAGAAAAGGCCTCCAATACAGTAATATTGGGAACTTCAGTACCCCATCGAGAAACAGATCATCCAAAGAGAAAGTTAACACAGCAACAACGCAGTTAAATTATACTGTTCACCAAATGGACCTTATAGACGCAGTGCATTTTATCCAACAGGTAAGGAATACACATTCTTCTCGGTAGTAAATGGAACACTGTCCAAGATGGACCATGTGAAATCACATCGTGTATCTTTTTTATCCACATTGGAATAAAATTAGAGTCAACAACAGGAGGAACTCTGGAAATCATTCAAATAAATGCAAATTAGACAACATGCTCCTGAACAACCAATGGATCGTGATGCAGCTAAAGGGGAAATTTAAAAATTTCTTGAAACCAAGGACAACGGATGTACAACATACTAAAAGCCAAGAGATTGGACAAAAGCAGTACAAAGAGCAAAGTCAACAGCAATAAATGCCAATACATCAAAAGGAAGAAAGACATCAAACAAACAGCTTAACAATGCAACACCATGAGCTAAAAAGAAAGAAGAAATGAAATCCAAAGTTAGTAGAAAGAAATCCTAAAGATTAGACCGAAATGAATTGACACTAAAAAATACAAAGGATCAATGAAGAAAAGGTTGGTTATTTGCAAAAATAAACAAAGGCAACAGGTCTTTAGCCAAACTAAGAAAAAAAGAAGACTGAAATTAGTAAAATCCAAAGGCAACAGGATTTATTACAACTGATGCCACAGTATAACAATGGAGCAGTAGGGAATACTATGAACAATACACCAACAGGTTGGAAAACAGAGAAGAAATGGATAAATTACGGAACACATTATAACCTACAAAGATCGAACCATGAAGAATTAAGAAGCCCAACTATCATAGTTGCTTTCTTCTCACTGGGCCAAAATACTGACTCCTGCAACTTAAAGGACAGGATGTTTATTTTGGGTCACGTTTTCAGTCCATGGTCAGCTGGATCCAAGGCAGAAATGTCATGGTGGAAAGGTCTGCTGGGGGAAAGCTGCTCACATCCTGGTGGCCAGGAAGCAGAGAACAAAGGGAGGAGCCAGAGAGGGAGATATACCCTTTCAGGTCACAGCCCTGTGATGTACCTCTAACCAGGCCCCACCTCCTAACAGCACACTCATCTGTGGAAGAATCCACTGAAGGGCTTAGTTCCCTCTTGATCCAAACACCTTCCCAAACCCTAACTCAGACATGAGTTTTAGGGACATTCAATTCCTAACACCACCAGACCAACCAAAAATGAGCAATGAATCTGATTCTATAAGAAAACATCTCCAACAAAGAACACACCATGTCTGAATAGCTTCACTGCTGAATTATACCAAACTTTAAAAGAATTAACATCAATTCATATGAAACTTTTCCAAAAAATTAAATGACAGGGATTTCTTCCAAACTTATTCTATGAGAACAGCATTATCCTGATATAAAGACCAGAAAAGGACACAACAAAAAAGTACACACCAGCATCAATGATGAATACAGATGTAAAAATTCTCAACAATATACTAGCAATTATTTGTTTTAATCATTTTATTATAATATCTTTTTTGGTACCGGGGCTCGAACTCGGGTCCTTGAGCTTGTGAGGCAGGCAGTGGAACCACTGAGCTAAATCCCCGGCCCTGTTTTAATCATTTTAATCCTTAAGAAGGGAAAGTAAAAATTATGAGAAAAGAAAAAATGGAAATGAAGTCTATGTAAATAGGGAAGGGTGGAGGGAGTGAAGGGCGCACAGCTAATGGGGAAAAATAAGAACCAAGATACATCATGTACAGGCACAAGCACCCAATGATAAATGTAAACATATTGTATACCTAAAATGTACCAATAAAAGAATTTAAGCAAAAAAACAAAACAAAACAATATACTAGCAAGCCAAATCCAGCAACCCATGTCAAATATGCACTCTGACCAAGTGAAATTTAGCCCAGAGACAAGGATGGTTTAAGATAGACACATCAATAAACATGATACATTGCATCAATATAATGAAAGACAAAACTGTATGATCATCTGAACAGATATAAAGAAAGCATTTAATGAAATTTAACACCCATTCTTGATAAAAACTATGTGTGGAGGGAGCAAACACAGATCTGACATCATCCTAAACAGGGAAAAGGTGAAAGCATTTTCAGTTTAAGATCTGAAACAAAACAAGAATGTGCACTTTCCTCACTCTTATTTAACATGACACTGGAAGTTTTATCCAGAGCACTCAGGCAAGAGGAAGAAAGGGCATCCAAACTGAAAAAGAGGAGGTCAACCTATTCCATTTTGTAGATGGCATGAAAAATATATATACATAAAAAGACTCCTCCAAAACTTGTTGTAGCTCACAAATTCAGCATACTTGCAGGATACAAGATCAACATAAAAAATCAGTAGCATTTCCGATGCTACTGAATGCTAATGAAGTAGACAAAAGAATCGAGAATGTCATCCCACTCAAAATAACAATGAAAAATAAAATTAAAAAGCTAGGATTAAGGTGAAGAGTTTAGTTCAGTGGTGCTATGCCTGCCTCACAAGCACAAGGTCCTGAGTTCCATCCCCAATACCAAAAAAACCAAAAAAAAGCTAGGAATAAATTTAACCTGTGAGGTGAAAAACTCTACAATGAAAACTACAAGACACTGGTGAAAGATATCAGAGGACACTAAGAATGGGCTACCTATTGTCTCCACAGGAAAGACATGTCTATGGATTGTCAGAATTAATATTTTCTTTTTTTTTTTTTGGTACCGGGAATCGAACTCGGGTCCTTGCGCTTGTACAGCAGGCAGCGAAACCACTGAGCTGAATCCCCAGCCCAAGAATTAATATTGTTAAAATGCCCATTCCTCCTGAGTTCGATCCCCGGTACCAAAAAAAAAAGCCCATTCCCATTGTGGCACACACGTGTGATCTCACCATACTGAGGCAGGAGGACCAAAAGTTTGAATCCTGTGCAAAGGGAAACCCTAAAGTAAAATTGTTTTAAAAGGGACTGATGATGTAGTTCATTGTGAAGGCCCTGGGTTTAATTCCCAGTAATACCCCCCAAATTTATATGGCAGTGTGCTTTATAGAAGTAAATAAGCCTTTTCAGAAAAAAATTAAACCCACTCTAAGTGATTTGCACATCAATATCATGCTCATTCTATATGGAAATAGAAGAGTCCCAAAATTCACATGGAACCAAAAAGGACCCAAAATAGCCATAGCAATCCTGGGCAAAAAGAATAAAGTTTGAGAAATCATAATACCTGTCTCTAAAACATACCCCAAAAGCAAAACATGGTATTGGCGTAAACCAGATACATACACCAATGGAACACAATAGTAAACTCAGAAATAAATCCACACTTCTGTAGCCAAATGATTTTAGCAAGAGCACTCAGAATATGCATTGGACAAAGGAAAATCTCTACATTTAAGTGGTGCCAGGCAAACTGAAAATGAAATGACACTCCTCTCTCTCGTCACACAAAAACCAACTCAAAATGGATCAAAAAGTTAAACGTAAGACCTGAAAGTGCCAAAAAAACCCCACAAAAAACAATAGGGGGACCGTTCAGGACATTTGTAAGGGCAAAGGCTTTGGAGTTGACACTAAAAGCACAGGCAACAAGAACAAAAATTTGCATATGAGATTACATCAAACTAAAAAGTATCTGCACAGCAAAGGAAACAATCAACAGAGTTAAGAGATAACTTATGGAAAGGAAGAAAATTATGGCAACTTCAAAAAAAGATTACTATCCAAAATACAGGGCTGGGGATTTAGCTCAGTGGTTCCAGCGCTTGCCTTGCAAGCACAAGGTCCCAAGTCCAATCCCTAGTACCCCCCCCCTAAAAAAAATAAAAAATATATAAGGAACTCAATGCAATAGACAAAAATCCAATTTAGAAATGGGCAAAAGGAGAATTCCAATCAAGACGGGGGAGTGGTGAGCAGTAGAGAAACAGCCTCTCATAGATTCGGGGTCCAGATGTTGGAATATTGCAATGTGAGAAAGAGAAGAAGGAGGGAAGTTGGTCCCCAGGAACCTGGAAGGATCTTAAGAAATGAAGCCCATGAGGAGAGCAAAGAGAGAGACCTTAAGACAGAAGAAGGAGGTGGCAAGCATGCTTTCTCCATCAGCCCTGACTCACGGTATCGGAGAGGCACCTTGAACCTGCAGGCACAAAATGAGTAATAGCAACCCCAGAGGCCTCCACAGAGAAACACACCAGTGGAATGGAGCAGGGGACTCAGTGGATTGCACTGGCTGGTGAGTTATTCAGGTTCAGACATCCCCCAGGAGAGGGCCAACTGCAGAGGATCCAACTGAGCTCAGAACTCAGAACAACTGCTGGCTCCATCTAGTGCCTCCCAGTGAGGCTGCTGAGTTCAAGTTGCCAAGAGGTCAATGAACTGAGTTCACACTGGCAGGAGACACACAGTGTTACAGACTGAACAAATTGGGTTTCAGCCTCACGGCCAGAAACAAGCTTGAACTTCAGTAGAACTAAAGGTGCAGGCTTGCTGGGATTATCCATTATCCCTCCACAAAGTGACAGCTAGCCTTCTGGGATTGATCGATATAGATATGGTCTCTGTATGACCACTTTGTCTACCAGTGACAACAGACATACCTTAAAGCGGACATTTGGCGTTTTTTCCCTTTTCTTGTTTTTGTTTTGTTTTTTCTTGTTTGTTCGTGTTTTTATATGAGTCTAAAAATGGTTTCTAGTTTTTTGTTGTTGTTGTTGTACCATTTGTTCTTCTTTTTATTTCCTCCTTCTCTCTTTCCTTCCTGTCTGCTTCACCAGTTACCCGAAGTTTGCATAATCTTCTTCCAGCCTTGCTTCTAACGCTTTTTTTGGTACCGGGGATCGAACTCCGGACCTTGCACTGAGCTAAATCCCCAGCCCCAACCAGCCTTGCTTCAAATTTCTTCTTCCTCTTTTCTCTTTCATTCCCCCTAATTGCTTTTAAATCTTCTTCCCTGAGGGTAAAATCACCATACTGAGGGCTTAGTTACTGTATACAATTTTCAGGTTCATTTTAGAATTTGTTATATAATCATAAATCTAGTTCATACGATTTAAGGTGACAAATTAATAGTTACAACAGTTTCTCATTGTCTATGTTGTGTTTGATGCTATTGCTATAGCTGATTGTACTACTTTAGCCAAGGTGACATAATTGTTCTAATCAGCTGTTCTTTCTCGTATGCCAAGATTGAGATTGCCGAAGGGTCATAAACAATTCTATATGCCAAAGAACCAAGGGCTGGGGAAAATAGGCAGCAACTTCTCATCCTCAATAAATTGAAGAGGTAGGATCTTGTAAAAGACTCAAAATCCAAAAGCCAGCTACACTTGGAGGACACCTCTGAGAAGTAGTCATTTCCTGAGAGTTCTGAATGCGGGCAGTAAAGCTACTCTCCATAAGCAATTTACAAGCATCAATCCAGGAATGAAACTAAAGAAACAAAAAAGAAAATGAGAAGATAATTAGGCAAGATGCAACTCCAGACTTCCTGCTCACCAAAAGCAAACCTAGGGGACAATGGGGCAGGAACAAGTCAAAAACCACCCACCTGAATGCTCTGAAGTGCTAGCAGTGGAAGTAATAAAGCAGATGAATGAGGGTCCAGAAAAAATCAAATCATAAATAATTTCTCAGACATTACAGAAATGATGACCATAGTGAAAGACAGGCTTAGTGACTTTAGATCACGTACAGACACAAAATTAGAAGAGCTTAGGAAAATGAAGGAAACCATGAAGCCTAAAATAGGGAAGAAATGAAATCCGTGAAATAGTTTCAAACAGATATCCAGGAGATTTAAAATGCCACTGAAAGAATATGCAGCAGAATGAGCCAATGTGAGGACAGAATATCAGACATAGAAGACAGGATTGCGGTTAGCAACCATGAAAACAAAGATTTCTTAAAATAGCAAGTGACAACAAAAAATTAATCCATCAGCTGCTAGATGATGCAAAGAAGAATAAGACTGATTGATCGAAGTCGGTGCAAAAGCAGGAGATAGGGTTAGGGTAAGGGTAAGAGTTGGGTCCAATTTTCCTATTTTGGCTCCTGTACAAGTTTGCCTGATTGTTGCCGTGCCTGTTTTATTTTTCCTGGTTAGTTTCGCTGTCTTCTGTACATCAGTCTTTGGTTTTCTATGGCTTCCAAGAGGAGATGGAATATCCAGGTAGAGTGGGTCATCCCAAAATCGGTGTGACATGTTTCTTTCTCCACTGGGATCTGATCCACACAACCACAGATAACCTGGAAAAGCCTCCAATTATGGGAAATGCATTCACTTGCCCAGGCCAAAAGAATGGACTCAGAGGGGCAAGAAGAGCAGCAGAAGCAAAGCTTTTAATGGAGGCTGGGTGTCTGTTATGCTAAGAGACACACCCTGAGCAGTCACAGTGAGAAATTTATTCCCTAGCACAGAGGTTCCTTCCCCCATTTCCTCATTGGCTGAGTACTATGGGAGGTATAATCTTCCCTAGATGTCATTTATGTTTCATTACTCCTTTGTAAGGTAGTGTCCTGGGTACTCTCCCAATTTGATGATGGATTTCTGCATAATATTGTCTATACCTTGGAACTTTCTGAGAGATGTAAAGATTTTATGTGAGCTTGCAATTACTATACTTCTACTCAGTTTTAGCTAGAAAAATACGATTTTCTTTTCCCATCTCCTACTCATGCCTATCGTCTACAAAGGCAGCTCTCTTACTATTGATTTATTTCTCCCTCTAGGTCCCATTCACTGAGGGACTTCTTAAATACATGCTTAAAAATGGACTTCAAGTTTTCATTTCTTACACTAAGGAGAGAGGAAAAATTAGTTGTGGAAAATACAATGGCCTCTGATTCTACAGTTAAAAATGGAGGGGCATGTAAAATTAAACCTACATATCTTTTTTTTTTTTTTTTGGTACTGTGGATCGAACTCAGGACGTTGTGCTTGCGAGGCAGGTGCAGGAACCACTGAGCTAAATCCCCAGCCCCTTAAACCTACATATCTTAACACAGAAAAATGTTTAAAACAATGTAGAGGTTTATATATCTATGTATAAATACACTTACACACTCATACAGTTGGAAGCTATGCAAACAATACTATATTCTTTAGAAATGCAGACACACATAGTAAGAGCAGACTTTCTACACATGCAGGTGCTGAAATGATCAACACTAATCAAGACAGCTACTGTCACTGGAAGATAAAAAAGAGAAAGAGAAGAAAATTGCCTAGGAGATTATATTCAGAAGATTTCAGCCATATCTGTAATGTTTTATTTCTTCAAGAAATAGTTCCAGGGCTGGGGATTTAGCTCAGTTGTTCCGACGCCTGCCTCACAAGCACAAGGTCCCTAGTTCAATCCCTGGTACCAAAAAAAGAAATAAAAAGTTAACAGCCAATTAATAGGAACATACAAGAGGAACAAGCATGTTGAACAGCACATGGCCACATAGCAGAACCACAAATGATCCAGACACCGACAAGGCACCTGAAAAACTATTCCTAAGAGGAGGAAATGACCTAGGAGAGAAAGCTGATTTATTCTTTCCTGGACAGCTTTTCTGTCCACCAGGCATCACACTGACATGTCAGGAGGAGTGTCATGCTAACAAGCAGACAGAAAAGACACAGAAACTAATTTGCGGGGGAGGGGACTGGGGCTCAAACCCAGGGCCTTGGCACTGAGCTACATCCCCAGCCCTTTTGTACTTCTTATTTTGAGACAGAATCTCACTATACTGCCCAGGCTGGCTCAAATTTCTAATCCTGTTGCCTTAACCTGCTGCTCTAAGACCATCGGGTGTGATCTGAGAGAACCCTGCCATGTTCCTCAATATCTCAGGGAAGAAGCTGGTGCTCTTGCAACCAACAAATGTGATGAGGCACCCAGAAAAGGTGCAGGGAGGAAACAGCAGCTTGATTTCCCACAAGGCAACAGTTTCTTAGTGGATTAGTATACTGAATCCCATGAAGACTTAGAAATATAGACATTGTTTGTGAAAATCAAACCTTCCATTATCCTATTTCTCAGTTATAATTAGGGAAATTTATAGAAACATGAACTACATTTAACAACATATTAGCTTTGTGAGTCTATAAGGTAGAACCATTGATTTATCACATTAGCTCCTATGACTCTGGAATCATTGGTTTAAAATTGTGATTTTTTTTTTTTTTTTGGTACTGGGGATTGAACTCGGGTCCTTGCACTTGCAAGGCAGGCGGCGGAACCACTGAGCTAAATCCTGGGCCCTAGAATTGTGATTTTAAGTTGAAAACTTAAGTATAAGTAAATTTATGATTCATGACATACTTTAATCAATGTTCAATACTTAAGTACTCAGGAAGTTCTAGATATAGTAATTTATAAAGGAAAGTGTAAATATTTGACACTAAATTTATAAAATGAGACAAAATATTATTTAGTTCCTTTCAAACTGATAGCTAACATTCGCCAAATGTATAGATAGCATTTAAAAATCCTTTTTATCCACAAAATCTACTCTCAGAAAATAAAACTAACCACCCCACATCTATCATGAAGGATTTTCTTTAAAACCAAAAATAGCTTGGTTTTTGTTTTTTTTTTGGTACCGGAGTTCAAACTCGGGTCCTTGCCACATGCCCAGCAGGCTGTGAAACCAATGAGCTAAATCCCCAGCCCTTAAAACCAAAAATAGAAAAGAATGGCCATCATAATTTTCATTTACTACTGTCTCAAGAGGCAAGAACAGACAAAATGATCATTGCTGGCAAGAACAGACAAAATGATCATTGCTAGCAAAGAGAAAGCTCCTGGAACTTGATCAAAAGCAAAGACTCTCAGAATGCCTGCCCTAGGACCAGCAACAACAGTGTCACATGAAAAATCAGACAGGCAAATTCTCAACTCCACCCAGAAATGCCAAACACATACTGAGTACCCTAGATGTCGTTGACACTGTGTGTAATTCTGATTCAAAACCATGCTTTGAGACTTGCAGTCCACAGTGTCACATGAGAGCCTCTGGTCAGTCTGTGCTTTCTACTCATATCCATGAGGATGGGCAAAGCCAAAAGCCAAAAATAGCACGAAATCAACAAAAGAGAAGAAAAGGAAAGGCTGCCAGTAGGTACTGTAATCACAGGGGTACTGAGGAATGAGAGCTGAAAAGAAATCAAGCCCTTACCTACAATAAAGGGAGGTCTGCATAGCTCTACTCAAAAGGGTAAAGTGTTTGTTTTCAAACCCAGGAGCACGAGAAGATAACATAAGTATTTTAAGGTCAATAAATGATACTACACATGACTCTTTAGACAAGACAACAAAGAAAAGACACCATAGTATCAGGAAATATACACCAAGGCTGGGGATTTAGCTCAGTGGTGCCGCAGCGGGCCTCGGAAGCGCAAGGTCCTGAGTTTGATCCCAGGTACCAAAAAAAAAAAAAAAAAGAAAAGAAAGAAAGGAAGGAAATATACACCATTTAGGAATAACTTCTACAAAGAAAATTTAAAATCTATTTACAAAACCAGACAGAGTTGAATAAAAGTCATACCAAGACTATCGTCCTTGACAGACAAACTACATAGTTTTAAATTTGATTCTCCTCAACTACTTTAGAGATTCTGGAAACATATCACAATAGGAATGATGTCAACATTTATCAGAAAACAAAGTAGGCAAATTTACAGAGGGTTCTGAAAAGATGAGCAGAGTAAGAAGCCTGTTTCTTGAGAAACTAAAACATTCCCCAGACCTAAGCAACTGGAGACCACTAGCAGAGCCAAGACAAAGGCCTACCAACTACCACCAAGAAGGAAGCACATCCAGGAGGTATGCAAAGAAAGCTCTTATCAATTACAGAGGAAACAAAAGGGAGAAGAAAAGGAACCCCCAGCAACCCCACACCTGGCAGAAGGGCAAGGACAGCATCCTGGGGACCTTGGACACCTGAGAACAATGACCCTCAAGAGATGACCCAGGACCAATTTGGAGGTCAAAGCAGTAAGGGAGACTCTAAGAAATCCAGGAAATTAAGATTCTGAGGGAGCTAGGTTGCCCAGAACATTGGGCAAGGTGCAGAGAAATTGTGCTGGAAGTTTCTGCTCAAGACATTATAGAGAACATGACCTGATCACACAAAACTTGACAAGAACAAGGAGAGTTCAAATTTTACAAACAGACATAAGCATTGAAACAAAGAAACCGTTTTAAAGATCACCACTATGTGAGAACTTCTGGAGCAGCCATAGACACCCAGGCTATGCAGGACAGGGACAGGGACAGAAAGGAAGCTCATTTGTATCCCAGGCTCACTAAAGCAGGAAGAGCTATGGCCTAAAGTTTTAGAGAGCAGGACAGTGTTAAGTAAAGAAGTATGTCATGGGGAAAAGTGATGTTTCTGTGACTTTACAATGACACACATTTCACTGACCAAAAAGCACAAATAGAAATCAGGAAATGACCATGTACCCTGAAACACCCTGGCCAGGTATATAAGGGTCTAGGGTCATGAGGCCCCACACCTGCACACCTCCTTCTCCAACTGCTCCTCTGACCTCTCCACCTGCATCACCAGAATTATGACCTGCTGTGGCTGTTCTGGAGGCTGTGGCTCCAGCTGTGGGGGTTGTGGCTCCAGCTGCTGCTGCAAGCCCGTGTGCTGCTGTGTGCCAGCCTGTTCCTGCTCTAGCTGTGGCAAAGGGAGCTGTGGCTCCTGAGGGTGCTCCAAGGGGGGATGTGGGTCATGTGGGTGCTCCAAGTGGGGCTGTGGCTCCTGTGGATGCTCAAAAGGCAGCTGTGGCTCCTGTGGGGGCTATAAGACCAGCTATTGCAAGTCTAGTCACTGCCAGTCCAGCTGCTGTAAACCCTGCTGTTGCCAGTCCAGCTGCTGCAAGCCCTGCTGCTGTGATTCCAGCTGCTGCAAGCCCTGCTGCTGCCAGGCCAGCTTCTGCAAGCCATGTTGCTGCCAGTCTAGCTGCTGTGTCCCTGTGTGCTGCCAATGCAAGCTCTGAGGGTCCCAAGGGCTCCAAGAACCACTTGTGTCTGGGTTACCTGTGGCCTTTATTACAGTTCAGATGAGAAAGCAGTGGTCACACATAAGCAATTCACTGTGGGCAGGTTTGTGAGAGGAGCTGGAATGAGAACTGTATATCATGCCAGATCCATCAAGCACTGGCCCAAATGAACACAGAGGTGCTGGACGAAGACTTGAATCCTCAGCAGATTTATCTGCTAGGAGGTGCAGTAAAGAGAATAAGGGTGTTCAGAAGCCCTTCTTGTGGCTAGTCACATGGCTGGTGGACTATGATGAGCTTGGTCAACATAGCGAGCAGTCGGACGATGACTGGACATGAAGGTGAAAAGAGAGGACATGTGGGAACCTGTTCGACTTGTGTCTGCCCATAAGATACCTTCATAGGGGGCCGGGGATTTAGCTCAGTGATTTCGCTGCCTGCTGCGCAAACACAAGGACCCGAGTTCGATCCCCGGTATCAAAAAAAAAAACAAAAACCTTCATAGGTATCCTGTGCCCAACAGAAGAACCACATAGGTAAATGACATCTGAAAAAGGCAGCCCTGGGCAGCCAAGCCAGCTCTGCAGCAATACAGCACCCCCAGGTGCTAGCAGTGCCCCTATCATATACTGAGGCTGCACGTGGTCTATCCTCGTGAGGGATGCAGTCTCCCGAGTTGTGGGCCCAGGGACCCTGCTCATTGGCTCCTTGAAGGACATGGCCACCTTCAGGGTGGTTGCTCTCTCCTGGCTTCCTGTTGAAACCATACCCTGACAAACTTCTCTGCCTTCCTTGTCCCCATGTCCTTCTCCACACACCTATCCTGCCTTCCTTGCCTCCCATGGCCTTCCCTGCACTCCTGCCTTGAGTCCTCTACTGGATCCAGGCCTGGAAATTCCCAACAATGTCCATCTTAAACATTCTCCTCTCTTACCTCTCCTCTTCCCTCTACCATGTTTTCTTTGTCCCCCGGCTCATCCCAGCCCACCAAGGCCAGGCCCAGGATGGCTGTGACCACCCAGGTCTTGGGCTGTGGATATTTCCAGTCTCTCAAGGGCAATCCTTAAGAATTCCTGTGCCAACTCCATAATCTGCATGCTCTGCATACTATCTGATTAAGGAGCAAATCAAAACTTGTGTCATAAATAATAAATAAATAAATAAAAAAAATTTGCTTTCTTGTGGTCCTTTTCTCTCTAAAGATATTCACAATTTCCCCTGCACTCAAGCACTGTTCCATGTTTTGTGTCCCTGGTCTTGCCAAACTGTCACCCCTTGGTGCCACTGTGAGGTTGTAGGAAGTGGGGATAGAGGTCGACAAGGGCACCCATCCTGGGGAGCTTAGGGCTGGCAGATGGTAGTAGATAATCACATGGTGATCAGCGCAGGGACAGAGTTGGGGAACCCTTGGGGAGCTGCTGGCAGTGGAGGGAAGGTGAAGAAGAGGGAAGAGGGCACATGAGGGTAAAGATGGGTTTAAAACACAGTGGGCTAAATCGTGTCCCCCAAAATCCTGACCCCCAATGCCTCAGATTGTGAATGTATTAGGAAATAAGGTCTTCAAAGTGGTAATTAATTTAAAATAAGGTCACTAGGCTGAATCCTAATTCCATATGACTGTGTCATTGTAAGAAGAGATCAGGACATAGACACACACACACACACAGATGACTATCTGAGGATACAGGAGGAACACGTTCTCTGTGAACCAAGGAAAGGCCTCAGGAGGAGCCTGGGTCTACCTGGGATACCTGGATCTCAGACTTCTAGCCCCCAGGACATAGGACAGTGACTATGATTGAAGCCATCTGGTGCAGCCACCTGCACAGGCCAACACATAGTAGAAGCCATTCTAGATTCATGGAAGAGCACAGAGAAGTTTGCAGGATGAGAGGGACTTGAGAGGTTACATCATGACAGAGGGCACAAGTAGAAACCAAGCATGAAGGGTAAGAGACTTAAGGCACTACATCCTCACTCTTCTAAAACCTTCTGGGAGCTACTTAATCTGGAAAAGGCTTGAACCCTGTATTAGTCTACTTTCTGTGATTATAATGAAATATCCAAATCTGCAGTTTATAGAGAAGAGATTTATTATCTCAGAGTTTTGGAGACTGGAGTCTGACAGCATAATGCAGACTGTGGTGAGGTGCCCTGGCTGTGTCACATCATGGTTGGCTGAGACAAATGAAGAAGGAGAAGAAGAGATCATGTTATAAGACAGAAAGCTGAGGAAGACATGGGCCCAAAGCTACATGAGTCCCCTTCCAAGCGCACACACTCAAAGATCTAATCACCTCCCACTAGGGAACAATGAAGTTTGGGGGGACAAACTCATGCCATCTCCAGCCAAAGAAGACCAAGGGGCTGGGGATTTAGCTCAGTGGCACCACACCTGCCTTGCAAGTGCAAGGTCCTGAGTTCAATCCCTGGTACCACACACACACACACAAAAAGACCTGATGTCTGTTTTCAGATCACTAAGCAGGCAACTCTGGAGGATGGGCCAGAGATGGCCACAGAGCAAGGAGGCCTTCACAGAACACAGTGGTCACCCAGGAAGTCACTTTTTGAGGTTTGTGGTGCCACAGAAATGAACAATACAGCAGGGGAGGGATGAGGAGGTGAGCATGAAGACAGCAAAAAACACTGTCTCTGCCTTCTACAGGACTTCCAAGGGAGAAGTCCTGAGGCTGTCATCCAAGGGGTGGGGTGCAGCCTCAGGTTGAGAAGAAGGCATGATCAGCTCCCAAGTCCAACTCAAAGTTGAGGCCATGAAAACTCTGGATAGAGGGAGAAGACAGTGCATAGAATGGATATCTGAGGAACAAGGGCATTGCGGGGGCTGCAAAAAGCCTATGGAGGAGGTGGAGAAATGAGCCCATAGAGAAGGTGGAGAAACATGCCCAGAAGGACAATTGGGAAGAGTTGGGAGGATCCCAGAAGAGATGAAAGCTTACTACCCAGGTTCAGCCAGAGAGGCAACATGGGAATGTGGAGCACCACCACAGACACCCATGGCCACTGGAATGAACACAGTTAGAGCTTGAGGAACACCAGGAACTCCCAAACACTCAGGTGAAAGTGTGAAATTCTACAACCACTTTTGGGGAAACAGATGGGCAGTTTCTTATAAAGTTAAACATATTCTCACCATATAACCAAGGTGTTTCTCCCTTTGATGCTTATGAGGAAGAAATGAAAGTATACATCCAAAAATAGACCTGTACACAAATATTTATGACAGAATTGCTCATAATTGCCAGAATTCAGGAACAACCTAAGACTATCAGGGACCACCATAGTAGGATGAAAGGCTGGGACAACAAAACAAACCGCTGGGCTCAGTAAACTTTGTAGCATGGGATGTTGCTTCCTTGCCCTTATGCTTTTTCAACAGTCCTGTCATGAGACTCTGATGAAACCACAAAAGCAAAATGTTTGCACAAAATGAAGGAATTGTTACCAAGGGAAGAACTAAAGAAACCCTGTAGCCTCAGTTGCTTAGTTGACTTAAAATCACTAACTTTGGAGGGCATATAGCTGGCTAACACCTTTAATTAGTTTCCATTAGCTCTGCTGTAGACCTCTGACATATGGGTTATGATAACAGTTGTGTAGGTTACTTCTCCTGGACTCAAAGGCCACTTTTGGTGAAAACGCTGACTCTTCACTTGGGCCCGCAGATGTTTGATGGGTGACTGAAACAGGGTTTTCATCTCTGTCTTCATGTCGTGTCTATCCCCTTTTCTGCCTTAACCTTTCGGTCAGTGACTACACAGCTCTACATGTGGACACGCTGATTGCCCTTCGGAGCTAGTATGTGTTTTCTACACACTCTCCCTAACACCCTTGTGCTCTCTCCAAAGCTGTAACAGCTTGAACACCTAAAATTCTCCAGCCCACAAGGCTAGGATGTTTGTTGCCAGCTACCAGAGGAGCTCAACAATTCTCAGGACAATGACAGTCCACTGACCTAAATCTTACATATGAAGAAAAATATCTTTTGAAACCATATCTATAACCAAAGGAAAATTGTCAAATTTTAGCCCACCCCAGCAAATCAATGAAAGCTTGCTGTCTACTTTGTTCAGAGAGTAGCCTACCCCCCCAACACACACACACACACGCACACACATACACACATGCACACACACCTTAACTGGCCTTTGCAATAAGCTCCATCCCCAGTCCTTATTTGTTTGTTTTTATTTTGAGACAGGGTCTCATTAAATTGCCCGAGATGGGCTTGAACTTTTTACTAGGAGCACAATTTCTCCTGTTATCTGAGAAATTATTTCTGATTTCATTTTTTCCAGATCCCTTTTTGTTGCCAGTTCAGTGGGTCCAGGTGGTTGAGTATCAGAGTGTTCCATCTCATTTCCCTTTGGGGTTGCTGCAGGTGATCTGGAAGTCTGGTTTTGAGACTTATTTACTTGTTTTCTCATTTCAACTGGAGGGGCAGAGAGGGTGCTGTTGGTGCCCACATGGCTCACCTCCTCTGAGCTGGGAGAGGTGGGACAAGGGCTGGGAGCAACAGTAGGGATGGTGGCCTGGAAGCCCCTTCCTCTGGGCTGGGAGCAGCGGGACAGAAGGCGGCCCAAAAGCCCTTCCCTCTGGGCTGGGAGCTGTGGGATGGCGGCTCAGAAGCCCCTTCCTCTGGGCCAGGAGCGGTGGGACAGAGGCGGCCCAAAAGCCCTTTCCTCTGGGCTGGGAGCGGCGGGAGGGATCAGGCTTGAACTTTTGATCTGCCTGCCTCAGCCTCCCAGAATTCTGGGATTATAGCCATATACCACCATGCCCAGCTAGCTCTTCTCCCTTTCTTGATCAGTGGTTACTCCTTCAGTTGATGCCTCCAATTAAAGTCTACTTGTGTATGTGCTTGAAACACTTGGCTTATTTCTATCATCTCTGGGTCAAAAGATCCTATCTGTGGCATCAAACCCAAATACATACCTATCAACAGGTGAGTATATAAACAAATTGTGGAATATGCATATACACAAGTAGCTAAAATAAAGAAACTAAGTTCCAATAACTCAGAACCAAGTATGGTGTAGTATAAATTAACTTGTGATTATGAATGCAGAAAATAATTTTAAATTAAAATGAACAAAAAAGAACAAGCAAAATATATAAAAAGAATATGACTCCAGGTGCACAAGAGTGGCTTAACAGAAAACTATCCATATAATCCATTATGTGACTTTTTTAAAAGAAAATGACACAGTTGATCATATAAACAGAAGTTTAAGTGCATTTGAAAAAATCAGTATCTTTGTAATTAAGTCTCAGAGTAAGAGACAATAAATCATAATTAAAATATGATTAATTATTAATAAAAAATTTTTTTAAAGTCTAAAATACTACATGGAAAATGAAATTCTTTTTATTAATGAAAGAACTGATTGACAATGCCACTTGCAGACTGTTTTAGTAGTTTTTATCAATGCAGTAAGAAAGCAAAATAACCGGTACACATGGAAAATAAGAAAAATTAAAACTCAACTTTTTGAAGAGTTCTTTCAAATGAAACTACTATTCTTGATTTCATGAGAATACACTTCAGCATACAGATTCTTGTCTACTTAGTTCATTTCTATATCCTGAGATTACAGAAGAGTCCAGCACACAATTGGCAATTAAGATTTTTTTAAAAGTCTGAAAAAATAATAATGATAATGATTATGATACTGAGTGACTTTCATTTACCAGGCACAGTTCTGAGAATTGTGTGTGCATCCACTCACCTAAGGATCTCTATCAGCCTTTTGAGATAAGTGATGTTGCTATTCCCATTTTACAGATAAAGAAGCTCAGGCTTGGACAAGCTAATGGCTAACAAGGTCCTACACCAGTGAGGAAAAAGACCAAGATGTAGCCTGGGTTAGCCTTGCTCCAGAGCTTCTGTCTGACTCTCATAGGACCTTGACTAACTCTAGAAATAAAATGCACAGTACTGGAGTTGAGGAACATTTTCACTGCACCTACAATAGAGTCAATATAACCAAAGGCGGGGGCGGAATCAATGAATTTGTATAAGTCTGTGTAAATTACCCTAGTGAAATGAAAAGAGAAAAAATTGTGTGGGAAACCCAGGACAGCATCCAACATCCAAATTATGAAATGGAATAATATACATATAATTTAAAACATAAAGAAGAAAAAAATTGTGGCAGAAGAAATAGTGACTGAGAATTTTTCAAAATTAGTAACAGACATCAATCCACAGATCCAAGAATCTCAGACAAAAAGAAATATACCTCAAGGATGCCGAACCGAGGTCGCAAATTGCGTGGAACACACCGAATCAGCCCACTGCAGACAGGTAGGTCTGCGGACGCCCTACTGAGGTCACAAGTCTCATGGAACACACCGAATCAGCTGGTCGCAGACAGGCAGGTCTGCAGACGCCGTACCAAGGTTGCGAGTTGCGCGGAACATGCAGCAATCCACTGGACACCCCCC
>NW_004624767.1:14420253-14462447 GCF_000247695.1 Heterocephalus glaber | reverse complement strand
TTTTTTTGGTACTGGGGATGGAACTCAGGATCCTGCACTTGTGAGGCAGGCGTGGCACTACTGAGCTAAATCCCTGGCCCTTCCCACTTTTGGATAGTTTAGCTAAGGGTTTATCAATCTTGTTTATCTTTTCAAAGAAACTACCCTTTGATTCATTAGTGCTTTCTAATGTCCTTTTAGATGATTTTGTTAACTTCCACTCTGATCTGTATTATTTATTACCTTCTGGTTTTGTGTTTGGTTGTTGGTTTTCTAAGGATTTGAGATGCATGCTTCAGTTGTTTATTTGAGATCACTGGTTTTCTGATGTAGGCACTCAGCTGTAACTTCCCTCTTACAATTGCATGCACCATGTCTCACAAATTCTGGTACAGTGGACCCTTGACTTACAAACTCAATTCATTCGCAAGGGCTGGTTATGACTCCAGTTGGTCAGTTGAAGGCTCAGGCTCCTCTACACAGCCTTCAAAGTCTCTCTCCAGTATACAGGCAGATCTCAGTGTCCTTAGAGAAAGCCCAGGATTTCTCAACCACACATAGGAAAGAACGTTGTAATGTTGCTTCCAGAACTCTTTAAGGGTTAAATCTGTATCTAAGGCCATCTGGAAGCACAAGCAACTGGCATTTGGGTCTTAAGACTTTGGTCATAAGTTCAAACTATGTCTGGACATAACCCAAGTTGTTCATAAGTCAGGCCAGTTGTAACTCGAGGATCCACTGTATGTTGTGTGTGTATTTTCACTTAATTCTGGGAACTGTTTCATTTCCACCCTGATTTCTTCAGTGACCCACTGGTTGTTCAGAAGTGTATCGTTCAATCTTCATGTGCTTGTATAGCTTCTGTGATTTCTTTTGTTGTTGATTTCTAGTTTTGTTCCATTGTGATCTGATAAGATGAATGAGATTCTTTCATTTTATTAGTGGTCATAAATTATAGGTAGGAAGTCTAACATATAAGAACCAAATGTTCTCAAAGAAGTTGATGGTGGATTTTTTCATGTTTTATAAGAATATGTATAAAAATATGTTTCACTATACATTTCTGGGACCTAGTTTGGTTTAAATGATCAAGCTGTTTCCATAAAATGACTTAATGTCTACATGGGTGAGGAATTTTCTTTTAGTTCTTCCAAGGTTACTGCACCCTTTCCTCTTGTTTCTTGATGCTGAGGAGTGGAAAGGGAAAAGGGGAAGTTTGCTCACAGTCCTTTCTTCTGCCCAAGGCTGCTGGCCTGCTCACTTCCCACCCATCTGTGCCCCAGTGACCTTAAACCCCTGTTTACACTCATCCTCTGGTTCTTTGTGTCCCACTAGGGAGATGGACCCCAACAGTCTAAATATTTTATGAAATCCCATCATCTACCTTTTTCTGATTTCAAACGGCAGCGTGAATTAGTTTGCCATGGGGAAGTGTTTCAGCTGATCTCTGAGTGACTTTACTCAGTTTGGGTCTCGCTGTTGTTCCAGGCTTCCCCTTTAAAAGGGTCTGTCAAATCACCTCCTTTTTGCCCCACTTTGTCCTGATCTAGGAACCCAAGTCTTAGGAAATAAAGCAAATTGGCTTAGGGAAAAGTGCATTTTAGCTAAGGTATGTTTAACTTTTATATTCTATTTAATGGCTCACTATGCATTTTGTTATCTTGATGCTCTAGCAATGAAGCAGTTTGCTACTTTACAGAGTGCTGTCATTCCACATGTTTTTGCTGAGCTTCTAAAAGAGACAGTTGGGTGGTACATTAAGGAGACCACTGACATTCTGTGGAAAGTGTCAAGTTGGAGAATACTGAGTTTTTACCCTAGTGCAGCAGTTGTGCTGCTCACATCAATCCAGAAGGATCGAGACCTCATTCAGAAAGTCACCTGGCCAGCAGTGCAGATCTGATGCAGGGAAGCAGTGCAGCTCTGCATGAATTTTACTGTCACGAACTATTCAAAGCAAGTATAAAGTTGAGGATATTTTCACATGATGCCTCGTGATTTGCTGTTCTTAAAGCTTTGTGATTTCCAATATTTTATATACATAAAAAAATAGTTTTTTGAAAAGGTGGTTTTAGGAAAGTATGGATGAGTTTTTAGTAAATTACAAAAGAGTAGATTGAGGGTATTGTGGAGTATTGTGTGATTCTGAAGTTTATTTTCCTGGGTTGCTGGGTAGGTATGTGTGGACATGTGAGTGTGTGTGTGTGTGTGTGTGTGTGTGTGTGTGTATTTGGGGAGGTGGTACTGTGTATTTGTAGTGCACTGTGAGATACTGTGATGTTTTGGTGAATGCATTTGAAAAGACATAATGTTATGCACTTTTTGGTTTATTATATCTGTGTATTCACAGTAGAGGAGTTTTAATGTATGCTCATGGTGTTAAAAGGTAACAATGTGGGTATATGTTGTATGGTGCAAAGGATTTTGAGAAGAGTGAGGTGGCTAGGTTTGTATTTGTGGTGCCTGGGAATTTATCTGGGGGTTGTGAACTCTTTTAGTTAAGAGATTCTGTTTTAGTTTTTCAACATGGACTTTGAGCTGAGTGTGGAGTTACATGCCTGTAATCCCAGTGCTGTACAAGGCTGGGGCCAGAAGATGCAAGTTTGGTCCCAGCCTGGGCAATTTTGTTTCTTGTTGAGAGACCGTGCTTGTCTCAACAAAAAAAAAGGTGGAGGAACTTGGAATGTACTTAAGTATGAAGTCCTTGGATTCAGTCCCAAGTACCACCAATACCAGCAAAAAGGAAGAGATGGAGCTTGGTATGTGTGTATTGGGGCACATGTGGCTATGTATGCATTGCCATGTGTGAGTATTTTGTGGTTATGTATATTTATGCATCTGGATGCTTGAGATTATATAATAGGAAATTCTGTGATATATTGAGGGAATGTGGTGGCTGGGTGTCTATTGTAGCGCTGTGGGTGTGTGGTTGGTGCTTCTGTGTGAGAGTGTAGGATAAATTCATGTGAACGTGGGCTTGGGAGATTTGAGCAGTGTATTTGAAGGTCTGTTCATGTATTTGAGATGTATAGACAGCATTATGTGTGTGTTTCAACAGGAGTTATGGTAAGGTGTTTAAATGGTAAGAGAATATATGCATGGTTTATGGTGCGATAGAATTTAGTCATTTAATTTAGGGAAATGCTTTGTTATGAAGGGATATAAATCTTATCAAATACATTTTCTGAAATAATTGAGGCAGAGCATAATCCCTTTGCTAAATTGGTGTATTACACTGATTCATTTTCCTGTGTTGAACCATTGTAGCATTTCAGAAACAAGTCCTTGGTCATGGTGAATAGTTCTTGTTGTAAGTTTGGTAATATTGTGTTAAATGGGTTTGCATCAATACCTAAAAGTTATTTTGCT
This sequence comes from Heterocephalus glaber, assembly GCF_000247695.1. The sequence continues at coordinate 14,459,099 of NW_004624767.1, read as the reverse complement.
GTACAGTTTCCTGTTCTTACACTAACTTTATATGGCTTTGATATCAGGGTAGTACTGCATTCAAACTGTTTTTCAGTGCTGTTATCATTTTACACTTTTACCTAAAATAAAGGACAGATGTAGTTTCTTGGCTTCCTCACCGGAATTTGGTACTGTGACTCATTTGACTTTTAGCCATTCAAATCAGTGTCTGGCAATTCTCATTATGTTCTTAATTGCGTTGTGCTAATGGCTAGTGATGTTATGCCTCTTTTCATGGCATATTTCCAAAGCATATGTCCTTGTTGGTAAAATGCATCTTCATGTCTTGCTCATTTTCTAACTAGAGTGCTCCCCTTGATGGTAGTGAGTTTTGAGAGTTCTTCATATGTTCTAGATACAAGACCTTGTCAGACATTGGTGTCAGCACCCAGTACTCATGAAAGAAAATATTCACGCTTTACCACAAATAGGATAGTGCTGACATATGCAAATATTAGTTAACTTTCTTTCGTTTTTTGTGTTTTTTTTGGTACCGGGGATCGAACTCAGGACCTTGCACCTGCAAGGCAGGCGGCGGAACCACTGAGCTAAATCCCCGGCCCTGGTTAACTTTCTTGAATGTTATGATTTATCCTGGAACAATTATGTTGACGTTTCCATTAAAGTTACAAAAGCAGTGGTGGGAGAACTGCTGGTGCCTTAACATGAGTCAAGACAGTGTCATCATAGGACAGCAGTAGTGATTATATCTGGCACTCTCATATACTTGCATTAGAAATACCAGATTCAGCCAGGTGTGGTGGCATACAACTGTAATTCCTGTCACATGGGAGGCTGAAGCAGGAGATTCCCCAACTTTCAAGACCACAGTGGGTTAAAATAACTAAATAAACACACGCACCAATTTCATTTGAAATGTTGTCCGTGAAACACTAATAACGGTAAATATTAGTCAGCCTTGATGACTAAAACTGCATATTTTTAATAACACACTGTGAAATCCAATGTACAAGCACCACACTTCTGTATGGAAAAAAGTAGATTAGGCACAGATGAATTTTAAAAATATGGAAACAGAAAGTAACCTAGTAGTTACATAATCATGGATCATACATACACGGGGAGACATGGGGTGGTAGCTAAATGATTGGTGAGGAAAATATTCCAGGGGTTGAGATTTCTTGACGATAGTTACTTCAGTGGTGGTTATCAATTGTGTAAATAACCACAGAATTGTATGTTTAAAAGGGGGATATGTGATATATAAATGTATTTATAGACTATTCTTTTAAAATAACCTGAAGTCTGCAGAGAAAAAGAAACCCTTTTATATTGTTGGTGGGAGTGTAAACCATGGAAAGCAGTTTGGAGGTTCCTCAAAAAACTAAAAATAGAAATTCCATTCGACATAGCTCTTCCCCTTCTTGGTAAGAGTTAAATACATGATACGTGCATTCCTATGTTTAGAGCAGCACAATTCATAATAGCTAAATCTTGGAAGAAGACTATATGGATAGATGAATGGATAGACAGGGGCTAGAAGACGGATGAATGGATAAAGAAAATGTGGTATGTATACACAACAGAGTATTTTTTTGCCATAAAGGAGGATAAACTTGTTATTTGTAGGAAAATGGATATAGCGTGTGACAATAAAATTAAGTTAAATAAATCAGATACAGAGGTTTAAGTATGCCGGAGTCCAGCTCCAGTGGGTTCAGGTCCTGAGAGAAGGTGTGGAGTCGGCGACAAGAGAATGAGACAGACACTGAGTGGAGGGTCAGCAGCTCAGCTTGCCTGTCTGAGTTATACCGAAATCACTTTACTTATATATGTTTTGATTACACAAGGCTTTGGTAAGCACATGGGTCCATACACAGTGTGTTTTCATACAGAGTTAAAGAAAAGCTGATATCATCTAAGAAACTATTTTAGACCACCCAGTTCTAAATACTCTTCCGAGTGCTACGTGAACTCTTGCTAATTTATCAGATTTGCATTTGAGGAACAGGAAGCATTTTAGAAAGGTCAGGCTACTTCATTAGGCCAAGTTTCGTCAGATCTCATTGTTGTGTGCCCTGCGGGTGTTGGCCAAGGGTGACCAGGTGCCAGACAGTGGGGCGTCTGCGTCATGAATTTGTAGATGTCCCAATCTCCCTTTGTGCAGTCAGGGCATATGGATGTCACGTCCCCACTACTCATGGAGGTATGAGTGAGGGGCTTTTCTGTAAATGAATTTACAATTTCTTCCTGTAATCCCGGCCTAGTAGCCATTTCTGAAGTAATGACTTTTATCCTTTCAGTGATTTCCCGGGGAGTACAGCACCAAGGTAATTACTACCGCGGAAAGCAAAAGCAAAAGATGGAGTCATGGTTTCAGCCATAGTCTCAGTTTCACTGGAGCTGTGTCAAGCAGTGAGATTGTGACCATGGCCTGCGCCATAAGTATAACATGGTTTCTCTTATATGAGAAACTCAAAGTACAAATAAATTAAAGAGCAGAATAAATCATGGATAATAGGACATAGGAAGATAGACATTTTGCAAAAGTGAAGGGCACCAAGAGACAGATGAAGGGGGAAACAAGGGAGAGGGGATAAAGAAAAGAATTAAGATATTTTATGTATGTCTGTTACTCTCAATGATGAATATTATCAATATGTACTGCAAACATGTGCTAACAACATTTAAAAAAAAAAAAGAAACTAGAATCAGGACAAAAATAAACACACCCAAAGTTAAAGAAAGAAAAGAACCTGAAACAAAAACATTTATGATGTTAAGGTCAGGCTATGTCTCAGCTGCTTGTGCACCTCGATAGGGCAGCCTGACCAAGATCCCACAAACCAGGAATTCTCCCCAATCCCGCTCAGTGCGCAGAGACCCGGAGGACTTCCTGCATCTCTGAGAATAAAAGCGCACCTCCAAAAGGTGGTCCCCAGGAGCTAGGCCTCCCTGGTGTCAGAAAAGAAGGGATTTTCATTAGGCCTTGCTGGTGTTATCAGTTGAAGTTTCCCCAAGATGCAGTGGCTTCTTCCCATAGTAAGCAGGCTTTGTCCTCTGGTCAAACCACCCGCTCAGGAGGGCCCTGCCAGAGCTGAGCATCGGTCTAGCCTTCCCTTCTGGGCTCTTCCAAGAAGGAGAAAGTAGATTCCTAAGAAAAGTGCTGGCTGCAGGCTGCATGCTAGCACACGGGCTAATGGTACAGAGGGCTGAAGGGAACTTTAAAGGGATGCAGTTGAAGTCGGGATGGCCCCCTAAAGAAAACGAGGCCTTGTGAGTGGGGTGGTGAAGGGACTCCCGTGGAGTCCCCTTCAGCCTGTGTGCTCCCAGGAGTCATGGGAAGAACAGCCCCATTGTGCAGGGAAGACCTGGGCCAGACTCATGTGCACCCGGAGCTTGGCGGCACATCAGGTCCTTCCCTGCTTGCTGTCCTCATGCCCCAGAGGAGACAAAGGCTGAGACAGGAGCAGCAACCCTGAGAGTATTTTCCAGTCATCTTTATTTACATTGTGAAATGACACCCCCAAAGAACAGTCCCTCACCCCAGCAGGTCCTCCCTCCCTCCCTCCCCACCCCCTCTCATCACCTCTCCATGCCCCAGAGCAGCTGGATCAGAACTCAGGGAGGAGGGACCTCTGGCTTGTGGAGTGCAGGATGCAGCCAGGGTGAAATCTTGCCAAGGCCTAGCTGAAGGACGGGCACCCCAGAGTCTGCCGACCAGCCTTATGGGGGCCAGGTCTTTCTCCTCCTCTGGGAGCCTGATTTGTTACACCTCCCCTTCTTAGGCCACAGGTGTGGACCCAGCCCCTGAGCCAAATCTTGCCCTCCAGAGACCTGGCAGGAAGGCCCCAGGCGGGACACCTTTCCCACAGGAGCTGTACCTCCCGTGAGGACTCGCTTTTTGGACCTGGCAGATGGAGGGAGGTCAGGGCTGAGGCTGCCTCCCTGGGGAGGTAAGGCCTGGGGTGCTGGACCTTCAGGGCAGGGGAGGCCCATGCCAGGCTCTGGGGTCGGGGGCCATGCCCAGTTCAGCAGCTGGCGAGGGGAGACCAGGAGGAAGGACAGGCTGGAGATGTCCCCGTCGTCCTCACCCAGGCTGGATGCTGGCTCGCACGGCACCCCAGTAGGAGAGGCTCCTCTGAAGCTCAGGGCACCTCTGGGTGTCAGGTCTTGGGGAAGAGCACTGGGACCGGATGCTCTCAATGGGGCAGGGTGGTGTCGCCTTCGCAGGACAGCAGGGACCTCAGGGCCAGGCAACTCTTCATCAGTGTCCCTGTATCTTTTACAGACCTGGGAAGCTTTTGGAGTGGGGCAGGTCTTCTTGTTGACCCTCAGTTTGGGGTCATGGTCATCTTGCTCTGCACCTTGGTGGACAGCAGATCGAGGTGCACTTGGGCTCTGGGGCCTGCACACACCTCCCTTGGCCTTGGAGCCCAGGAGGCACTTCTCCACCAGCTGCAGGAGGAAATGGGCACTTGCTGGGTCTGCACCAGGCATGAGGAGGGCTGACAGGGTGGAGATGATGGCATTTGGGCAGTAGGCTGAGTCCCTGGGACCAGCCTGCTGGGCCTTCTCCCAGCTCTGCACCCTCAGCCCTCCTCACTCTCGGGTCTCCTTCCTCCTTGTCCCCATGTGCCTCACCCATCTGGGTGCAGCCCCTCTCTAGAAGGCAGCAATTCTCAGCTGGGTTAGGGCTGGAGAAAGTCACGTGGACTTGGTGTGCAGGGTCCCTTCTTCATCTTGATGATCTACCCAGTGTCCTTCCCTCCCCTGTCTACCTGATGTCCCTCCGTCTTCATATCTACTTGGTGTCCTTCCATCACTTGTCTCCCTCTCCCCTCATGCTCCCTTGTCCTACTTGGTGCCCCTCTGTGCCTCATCTGCCTGTTGATCCCTCCCCTTGTCTGGTCAACCTGGTGCCCCTGCCCTTGTCCATCTGGTGTCCCTCATCCCCGTGGCCTACCTCGTCAAGTGTGAGTATATGTTCCACTTCTAGCACCTCTTCTAGCACCTCTTCTACAGCCAAGATGCTATCTGTCTCTACATCTGTAGATCCTACTTCTTCCAGGAATTGGAGGTTGATAATGGCCTCCACCTGGATCAGAAGAAGAAACTATGTGTCCTTGGTAAGGAGCAACTCTAAGCCAAAGGGAAGCCCAAGAGAAGCGACACCCAGCCCATTCTGGTCCACACTTTTGCATTGCTAATCATGACCACCAGCTTCACTCACTTACCCAGACACACACATTCACAATGAGACAAAAACATACCCACACCGAGAGAGAGAGGGAGGTGGGGGGGACTGGGTAATTAAGGAATCAGGCTAAATTCCAAAGGCTTGGGATGCTGTTCTTGGAATCTTAAGGACACAGGCCTCCAGCCCCAGCACACCTTGGTGACAAAGTCTTCTTGGGAGCATAGCTCATCAATGTAACTCAGGATATCCAGAGCCTGGGCATAACTCCTCCTCTTCCCACTGCTGCTCCTCTTCCTGATTTTCTTCAGGCTCCCCAGTGGACAAGAGATGATTTTCTTCCAGCCAGTCCATGATCTCCACGGCTTCAGGAGAGATCTCATCAGGTGCCATGGTCTCAGGTGACTGCTGGCATTTGGATCCTGGGGGGCAGGCAGCCTGTGCCTTAGAGTCTGCCTGCCTGGGGACACACACTAGAATGGGAGAAGGGAGTGGTGTATGGATGGGGGCTCCAGCTACACCCCAGTCCCAGTGGGGAGAGCAGTGACTAGGGGGCCTAATGTCATCCAGAGTAGTCCAGGACAACCTGACCTCAGAACCTGTGAGGAGAGACTCTGCATGAGGTAGAATGTGGAGACAGTCACATGGGAGGACATGTGGAGCTATCTAAATGCCAGATACTCTCCCCACCCTGTCCCCAAGTCCTGGGCAGATGGTGGGGTCAGATATTGCACAGCCTGTCAATACCCTGCTCAAAACCAAGGGCTGGGGAATCCCAGGCACTGGAGTATTTTCTGCTTTTAAAACCAAATGCCTCATCCTGATTGAAAACCCAACAGATGTGGGACATCAGCTTCCCTCTGCCCGCTTTGGCCTCTGCCATGATTGCCCATGAAACACGGGAAGCCCTACCTGGTTGCTGGACAACCTTAGGCACTGGGGGCCTTGGAGCTTCGGGCCTCAGTGGGGCTGGAATTGGACAGCCCGGAAGTCCCCCAGTCAACTGCAACCTGAGCCGTTCCATCTTTTCAGCAGCCTCAAACTCCATGAACCTGGGAGTGGGGAGGCACAGGCTGAGCTGCTCGGGGAGCCAGGCCCCAGGCCATAAGGACCTTGGGCTGGACCAGTGTCAGGTACGGGGAGCAGTGCCCTGGGTGGACTGGTCTAGTCGTAGGAGGGTGCTGATCCCAGGGCACAATCACAGTTCTGGGCACACCCTTCATCACCTGCAGGGAATCTTGTTAGGCCTACGTGACCCACAGAGACTTTCAGCCTTTTCAGGCCTGCCCTAGCCTTGCACAGAGCCACAAACAGGAACTGACCACCAGAAGCTGGTCAGGAAGTAAGTTAAGGCAGAAAACACAAGGAGTCCTTGTCCCATTCAGGGATCCTGAGCTGGGACTGTGAGTCCTGGAATGATGCCCTGGGAGACAAGGGCTCTGCAAAAGTCAGGAGAAAGAGGGAGCCAAGTGGGGAAGATTTAGGTCACTTTCCTCTGTGGCCTGTTTTTCTGTTTCTCTGTTTCTGTTTGTTTGTTTAGAACAGATTAGGTAGAGAAAAATCAATAAGGGCAAGGACATGTGGTCTAGGTATCTGAGAGGCTTTCTTCCTGTAATCATGCTGTCCGCTCTCGCATCTCCTCCTGGAACCTCAGGTTATAGCCTGGCCCCTTTCATGCACAGAGATGGTCCCTACTATGTCAGCAGGGGACTAGCATGTGGCTAATGGCACTTATCCCCTTTATATAGCCCCCACTGCTGGAAGACACCCCATGAACAGTGAGGCCCGAGCTTCTGGGACTTCCCAGCCTCCAGGTAGAAGGAGCTGCCTCCTAAGGACCAAGATATCCAGGGGTGGGGTCTGTGCACCCCTGCTGACATTGTGTGGGTGACAAGCGCCATTGGACACAGCTGCGCAGTCCATGCACTGTTGCAGCTCAGGCCCAGGCCCAGGGTCCTTGACTCACTCTTCAGCCACCTCGTAGAATGTCATGCACTTGTACTTGCTCGTGGGGTCCCATTCGTGCACGCCTATCTGCAGGCCCTTCTCCACACTCATGGCCGGCCGCCGGAGGGACAGGGACCGAAGCACTGGCCTGTAATTGCTCAGGATCAGTTGCCGTCCACTACCCTTGCCCTGCATACCCAGCTGGTCCAGCTGTGCACATCCCATACCCCTGTCATCTCTGCCCCTGTCACTTCTTCTCTTGTGGTCTGACAGCCTCTAGGACACCTTGTCAGGCCCTAGACATCAACACCAGTGCTCCACTGGAGACTGATTTACCTTCGTGTCCTCACTGTTGGTGTTGTCTATTATGGACAAGATGTTTTTCTCCCCTACAGTCCATGTGTTGAAGTACTGACCCCCAATGTGATGGTATTTAGAAAGAGTCAGATGAGTTCAGCAAGGTGGGACTGTCATGATGGGATTAGTGCCTTTCTAGGAAGAGGAAGAGACCCTAGAGCTCCCTAAACCATGTGAGGACACAAGTGGGGCTGCCACCTTCTCCAGCCAGGGGGCGAGTCATCATCACACAGAATCTGCCAGCCCCCTGACCTGGGACTTGCTGCCTTCAGAACTGTGAGGAATGAATGTGGGCGGTTTCCACTTGCCAGTCTAGGGTATTCTGTCTGGCAGCCTGAGCTGACAGGGCCAGTGACCTGAAGCCGGGGATAAAGCCTGGGGTAAAGATTTAAATGGTGGCTGAGGATCAAATAGAATTAGGAGCCCAGGTGTGCCCTCATGTGAGTGCTTCACCACCTTGTTCTCCTAACCGTGGTTCCCCACAACAACAGGGGTGGGAACAAGTGTCATTTTCCCTCTCAGTTTCTGTACCTCCTACCACCAGTGGTTGTGGTGACCTCAGGGCCGTGAGTCCACAGGTCTATGAAGGAAGGTGAAAATAGAAGGGAAGTGACCATGACATGTCAGAGACCTAAACTCAAATGGTGGCTCGTGTTACACCAGGAACCTTCTCTGACCTTGAGTCTTGAGCAGCATGGTGATAACTATTGGAAAAGAACCATTGGCTGCACTCAGAGAGGGGCAGTGGTGTCCATAGATCAAGCACTCTTCTTACCCTGGCATCACATAAATATTTCTGCCCTTACTATATCACCCTCACCCCTTCCTGCAAGTTCCTCTACATCCCAAATTCCTTGTCACCCCTCCTCCTTCCTTGCACTAGAGCTGCAGGGTGAGCTCCTGGGTCCCTTCGAGGGTACTCAGACGAGGAAACAGGACACCGCTTCCACATCAGGTGTGTGGGGAAGGTGTCTCCGGAGCAGGGTCTTCAAATACTGCCAGTGCTGGAAGTTCTCATAGACACTTGGAGACTTGCAGGTGTGATCTGGTGAGGCATTGGCCTGCGAGGTGGCCAGGCCACGCTCTGTGGAGTTGCAGTGTGGTGGTGGGCCCGTGTCCACCCCAAACATGGTGGGGGCCACTGGTGGTACAGCTGGGGGCTGAAGGCCTCAGGGCCACATCCCATCGTCAACTTGGATCTTCACCCCAGTTGGGGCAGGTGGGAAGGTGGTCATGGGTGGAGCTCTCAGCCCAGGGGAGCAGGATGCTGCATACCTGGATGCTGGACCCCTGGGCGCCCCTCATGAGTGGCACCTGAGTGAGGACAGTGCTCTGAATGAGCAGGGACACTGCTGGCCTCCTTGCTCTCCTGGCTTGGGCAGTGATGTTGAAAGGCCTGGCCCCAGTCTGCCCACAGCCACCGTGTCCTGCCACCACAGGTGTCATGGGGAAAAGGGACAGCACCAGGGGGTTACCCTGAGGAAGTGGTGCATTCCCAAAGGATGGTGGTGGTGGCTCCCAGTGTAGCTGGTGTACTGGGACTGGGTCAGGTGGGAGAGGGTGCAGGACCACAGAAGGAGATAGGATGACACCAGACTTCAGGATCATATGTGGGTGCAGCACTGGAAATGCTGTGAAGAGAAGGGAAGGAGTGATGGGAGGAGGGGACATGGCAGGAGGGAGTCTCTGTTCTTCCACAGTCACTGGGAATCAGACAAATCTCTCCAGTTCAGGGTTGTGTGGAAGGAATATTTTGCAGTTAGCAAATGTCCCAAAGTAAATTTTCCTGTTCTCTTCCTCCCTTTCAGAATTCCTCCTGCAAGGAACTTTCTTCTAGTTCACTAAAATTCACAACCCCTGCTTGTCCAAAGCAGCTCCTCAGCTTTCCCTCCCTCTAAGGGATACTTCCTTTTCCTCATGCGCCTTCTAAACCCTTGTCTTTCTTGCCTTTCAAGCACAATATAACACAGCCTTTGAATAAAATCTTTCCCAACACTATCACCTGAAGATAACCCCATAAGGGATCCCACCCACCTCTCACAACAAACACTAATGCGGGAACTCATCCTGACCAGTCTTGTCCCCAGTAATCTGTGGTCCCTGCCGTGACACTGGAGGCTGTGTTCCCATGGGACAGGTCTGGAAGGTAGACATTGGCTTCCCTGAGTACTTGTCCTTGCAGAAACAGTCAGGAGTTTCTGCAGAGGACCAGAAAGAGCCAAGTAATAGTGATTGTGGAACTGTCCCATGAGTTTTCAAGAAATTTTCACAGCTAGTGATTGTCAGAGTTGGTTGTGGAACTGGAACCTATCTGTGGAGCTTTTCTTTTGGGGTCCTAATAAGTGAAAGGAAAGAGCCCCATGGGTCCTCCATGAGTCAGGTGCCACATGAAACAAAGTTGCCTGGAGCCCATCCTTGGTCAGTAGGACCTTATGCAGACCCTGGTCAAGGAGAGCAAGGACCATGACACCTGCACCCAGTAATCAGCACACCTGTCCTACCCTAATACTAACATAACAGCGAAGGATCTTCCTGTGAGCTACACACCATCCTCTCTTAGCATGGAAACCAGCTTTCACTGCTATAGAAAACCAGCACCACTCCACATGTGCTCCCTGTGCATGAAACACCAGACAGGAACATGGGCTGTGTTCCTGCCAACAGTGAAATGAAGGGCTGAGGGTCCACATCAATAGTAGACAAGACTAAGAACCCCTGAAGACCTGTTTTGATGAACAAGATGACATTTCAGAACAACTCAGGGAGGCCCAAGCCCTGTATGTTGAAATTTCTGTGTTGCCCTGGGATGAAGTGCAACTTGGATTGAGGGAAAAGCCCTCTCTGAGTGAGAAGGTGCTTGGGGGCTCTTGGCTGTGGCAGCTGAATAACCCCCGGCCTTGTTCACACAGAGGATATTTCAGTGGACAGTTGGGTTAAGGAGAGTCAGTCCCACTGAGCAGTTTTCTGTATAAGATCACTTTCTCCCTGTCCTGCTAAGATCCAGAAGACTATAGTCAAACCCCTCAGAGCAGTCAGACACACAAGTTCCAAGTACCTGAAGAAAGGACACAGGACTCAGGCTTTCCCCTTGAAAATATCCTTGTCTCCACTTGATACCATGCCACCAGTGTCTATCATCCCTGTTGAAGTAACATCTCTCCCTTTCTAGAGAGGATGAATCTATTTCCTCCCATTCTTTCCCTGACCCAGTATATTTTCCCTAGGGCGTTTTGAAATCCATCTAAGGAGGGAGTCCTTGTCCCCATGAGCCGTCTCAGAGTGACATGAACTTTCCCTGCCTCCCAGTGAAGATGTCCTTGGTCAAGTCCAATACACTCTTTTCTTTACATCAGCTCAACCACCTGTACCCAGGGAAGTGACAAATTCAAATTCCTAACAGTTTAAGGGATGTCCGGCAGTTAGATTACATGTCCAGGCTTACCTCCTTCTAAAAGCATCTCCACAGGTGTGGACACAGACATCAACTCTCTAGCTGCTACCACCCCGAGAAGAGTAATAGGTGGGACCCAGAGAGTGACCTGTGACCAGAGGCTCACACAGAACCAACTGCAGGGGTAAGGTTTGAACGTAAAGGAACCGGAGCGCTGATAAACAGACATTCTGCCGGGGCGGAGGGCAGAGGCCACAGGGCTGGGGGGAGGGGGGGTGGAGAGACATGCCAGAAAGAGCTCCTGTGGGTAGAGGAGGCCCTCAAGATACCTTCAAATAATGTGGTGAAAGCATTACTGCTGGGTGACTCTTGCCAACTTTTAAATTATCTCTTACCACTCCCAGCACTGTGGTTTTATTAATATCTCCTTACTTCAGTTTCTCACCAGTAAAACTTGTTTCATTCCCCTCATTTCACCCAGCATCCCTCCTTTGAAGTAGGGTCTTGACTAATTTCAAAACTCATTATACTTTCTTAACAAAATTCAGACCATATATTTATGTAAATATGGGGCAGGGTAGGGAGAAGATGAATAGTTTGAGTTAAGATTGTGTGGAAGGAGCAAGTGCTTAACATATGCATACCATTCCTTAGAATGGAAGCAGTTCTTGTGTCTTCCTCAAGTGTGCAGGTCTTACTTGGGATCTCCTTTGCTAGAAAGCCCTGTTCACCAAGAAACCACACAAATGTAGCCTACAGGCCCAACACAGAAATCCCTTCTTTGGTTGTCAGAGTGTTTTGTTCTTTGTGCCTTGCTTTCCATGTCACCTCAACTGATTGTCCTGACTTTTTAAATAGGATTTCAGTAGGTTTTTGTCTGGACCAGTAATGTAAAAATTGCATTGTGTAAAAGTTGTCTTTTCCATAGTCCTAGACCCCAGACACAGGTATAATCAAATTAGCCCAAATGTAATTTGCGACTTCTGACAGTGTTAGTCACTTTTCCTAAGCTGGGACAAAATACACAAGAAAAAATAAGGAGAAAAGGTTTATTGTGGCTCACAGCTTCAGAACTTTCTGTCTGTGTTTGGCTGGCTTCAAGAGAGAAACATCGTGGCAGAGGGCACGGAGGGAAAGCTGCTCAACTCATGATATCCAGGAAGAACAGAGCAGGAGAAGCAACTGAGAGGAAGGGCCAAGGACCCAGTGCAGTCCCCAGGTCACACTCTCATCCCACCCAGTCACATGCAGAAATGTGCTTTACTAATCTCTGGGGAGTCACTCAAACCAAGGAAAATGACAATCAAGATTAACCGTCACACTGGTCATGCATGGAAACGGGTATCTCATAGCCCTTTGGACCCCGCCCTCTGACCCTTCCTGTAGAAAGGCCCAGGACCATCATTGACTGCTGGGGAAAAAATGTCTCTGATCATAGATCACCTGCTTCAGAAGACTTGTGTTCTTCCATCCAGTACTGGAACATGGGAGGAGTGGGGAGGTGCCTTGTCTGTGTCCTTAGAGTCCGTGCACTGGGAGGATCTTGTCAGTCCTGGATTACAGGGCTGTTTGAAATTATCCTGTTATTGATCCCACAGATTACCAGAAAGAGGACCTAGTGATAGATTTTTGAAACTTGCAAATTCAAGTTAGTGAGCTGATTCTAATTTTGTTTTTAAATCAGTGACTGAAATTCTTCGATGTATGTCAAACAGGAGAAAGTAAATCATTCCCACTTATCTGCGATGTTGGCTAAATTGACCTGATTGTCAATTTCTGGTTAAAGGTTTAATAAAGGGTTGCAAAAATTTTTTTGTGTGACTTAACATTTATTGGGAGAACTATGTGCATGAAATAAATATACTCAGTACAGTAAATGGAGGGGATCTCTAGGAATACAGTCAGGACACATATCTTAGAGTGCTTCTGAGCTCTGAAATTCTTTGCCAGAACTGTTTGTTAATGGAACCTTCTAATGGACTAGGAGAAAACAACATACTTGTTTTTGGAAAGAAGTGCAGTCTGAAGGAGGTAAAAGCACCAGGCCCAGTATAAGTCATAGTTTGCTTTAGGATAAATGCCTCAAAATATTTCAGCTAAGGTGGTTCCAAAGGGCACAGATGGCAGGTTTGCAATTTTGAAAAACTTGTGTGTGGCCGTTTGCAGGTCCCCCACAGTGTTTCCCGGAGGGGGATTCAACCCCAGAGAAGTCTTGAAGGATGGCCCGAGGGGATATTTCTTTGCTTCTTGCCAGGTTTTCTCTGGTGCCCGGCGCGCATTCGCTAGTCCTGAGTTCAAGGAGCTCTTTCCCAAGCCTCGCGCTACAACCGCTCTAGGAATCAGAGAACTGTTCAGGCGAGGCGCACGTGCTCGTCCTCGGGAGATGCGCAAGCGCGAGCATGGAGGTTTGCAGCCAACCGTTAAGGCTGCCATAGCGGTTCCAGAGTCCGTTACCAACATCAAAGGTAATGGCTTCTCTGACCTAGCACTTCCCCGTGATGTTCCTACACTTGCCCCTTGTGCCTGCCCTTGAGGTTTTGGCATGTATGTGTCTTGGGGGTCACACTCCTTCTTGTGCCCTGGTCTCCTGCTGAAATGGCCCAGGTGTTTTCCCAAGGCCCTGGGCAAAGCCCCAGGCCGGGCTCCAGTCCTTGCTATTCTGTGGGTCTGAGGCTGGGCGGGAGGGGGACACCCACGGACATGGTTGGAGCTTAACAGTGTGCCCAGTCTGTATCTCCTCCACGCACCGTGATGCAGAAGCCTGAGGAACGCTTATGTATCTGAAAAGAGTCATCCAGTGCCACAGAGAAGTCGCTCATGTCACTAAAAATAAGTGACCAGAGCACCGGGAAGGAAGCTCCCCCGCTGCCACCCCAAGTTCCTAGGGCAGAGAAGGTGAGCTGCGCGGGGAGCAGAAGAAACCGCCCCCTCCGCCCCGTAGAAATGAGAAGACACGTAAACAAGCCTCAAAAAAATGTGTGACCAGCTGTGCGACATCTTGTTTTCACGCATAAAACTTTTAAGGTAGGGAAAGTATCAGGCACCATTTATGTGCCAACTACACTCAAAAGTGACAGCCAAAGTTGAATAACACGCTTTAGCCTAGTGTGATGTTGTCATATGGTGGGTGATTGAGCTTCAAGCATAGGTTCCTCTGGATGCAGGGGGATGCCAAAAGTCAACAGGAGCACTGTGTGTGACCAGTTGCAATAAAGAGATTGTCTCTTGGGGCTGGGGATTTAGCTCAGTGGTTTCGCCGCCTGCTGCGCAAGCGCAAGCACCCGGGTTCCATCCCTGGTACCAAGAAAAAAAAAGAAAAGAGATTGTCTGTTTATTATTTTTGTTTGTTTGTTTGTTTTTGTTCCAGGGATCGAACTCAGGTCCTTGCGCTTGCACAGCAGGCGCCGAAACCACTGAGCTAAATCCCCGGGTGTTTATCATTATTATTACTTTTTTTGGTACCGGGGATCGAACTCTGGTCCTTGCGCTTGCGAGGCAAGTGGCGGAACCACTGAGCTAAATCCCCAGCCCGTGTCTATTATTACATTATGTTCCACGCATGCATTATGTTTGGAAACTTTATTACATGCTCTGTGTGTGTGTGTGTGTGTGTGTGTGTGTGTGCGCGTGTGTGTGTGTGTTGATGGTCTGTTGGGGAGACCTTGTGTGTACTTGAGGATGGGAGGAAGTTTTAGTTTTTATTTTGGGAGTTATAAGAATTGTGGGTGGGTGGGGGCCGGGGATTTAGCTCAGTGGTTCTGGCACCTGCCTCGCAAGCACAAGGTCCCAAGTTCGATTCCCAGTTCCAAAAAAAAGAATTGTGGGTGGTCACTTCTGAAAATGTAATGTGGTTGATGGGCTCGTGGGGGCTGTGGGAATTTACAGGGCATGGGTGATTTGATGTAGGTATCTTTGTGGTGTGTTGGGAATGTGTGCATATGAATTCATAGTTTAAGGACTTGCTGTGTTTTAAATTGGCTGTGACAGTCTAATGTATGTATTCACCTGTGTAGGTGGTGGTGTCTGGGTGGATATTTGGGATAAAGGGAAAGTCATGACTGCTTTTTTGCAACTGTGTAGGGTTGGTTGTATTTAGAGGGTGTTATGCATGTCTACTCAGGCAGTTGGTGTTGCTTGTAATTTGGGTTTTGGAATATTTCACCTATGGTTTCTTCTCCTTGAATGTTAGGATTTTTGCGCATGCTTGACATGAGTCTGTGAGGGGGGGAGAAAGAGTGTGAGTTTGGAAAAAAATGTGCATATGCCGATGGGTGGTGTTAGAGAAAGTGGTAATATTTGTCTGAGTGTGCATATTTCAAAGAAGTGTTCTTTTCTGAAGGTTCAGCATACCTCTGTTTTATATTATTGGGAAATGTAAGAGGATTATTCGTGTGTACAGGACAGGCTGTGTGGTTATATACTTTTTCTGACCTTCAAGATCTGTGTGTGTGTCCTTCATTGTATGATGACAGGTCTATGATTATTTTTTGAACTAGTAAGAGAAATGTATGCAATTGTGATATAAATTTAGTATGATTCTGCATTTTGGAAGACAGAGGAGTTATTTTTATTTTGGAGTGTATGGTCTTGTATATGCAGGTAGCACAAGATTGTGTATTTGGAAATATTTGCAAATTTGAAGTGAGCTGGTCAATTGTGTAGATATTTGATGCTTAGGAGAGGCCCACGTGTATTGAAGTTGTACATAGTACATCTCTCTGATGTGTGCACATATGTGTGTGTGCTTGTATTTTGTAGCAATGACCATATAGTTGTGTAAAATAAGAATATCTGGGTGACAATGAGTACATGTATTCAGAGGTATGGAGGTTTGGATAAGAATTTTCTGGGGGCTGTCTGTATTTCCAATGGGAATGTTATTAGTCTATAGTAACACAGAAGAGTATGGGAATGGTATTTATAGGTACTAGAGGTATGTGACACAGCCATTTCTTAGTATTTTAAGGTACATGAATTGTTTTCTACCAGCCAAGAGTAATTAGGGATATGTAAGAGGTTTTCTGGGTGTTTTTAAATGGTACACTGGAGATAGTTTTCTGAGTTTTGGGAACATGCCCTGGTTTGCTCATGTCCATTTGTGGGCAGATGAGTTATGTGATTTATTCTTAGGGAATGAGGTTGTTAGGAGTATTCAAAGTGTATTTGTTTGGAGAATGCTGTGGGTATTTGTAAGAGTCTATGGGAATGCTTCAAGAATGCAGGTGGGCCGGGGATTTAGCTCAATTGTTCCAGTGCCTGCCTCACAAGCACAAGGTCCCGAGTTCGATCCCTGGTACCAAAAAAAAAAAAAAAAAATCTTTGAAGAATGCAGGTGGAGGATTCTGTCCTGGAGATGTGGACTATGGTCGTGTTTTAGAAGATACAATGGACCCTCAAGTTACAGGTGGCTCAGATTTTTAAATTCTGTAAAAGTATGGGTGGTAAGCAGGCTCTGTCTGTGTGTTTGGGATGCAGGTGGCATTTTTGGCAATGATGGTCATTTCTTCCTGTTTTTTTCTGTCCATTTGTGTCAAGTTTGTAGGTGAACTTAATCATGCTGGGGTAGTTATACCACATGACCTAAAAGTTAAGAATTTCTTTCCTCTCCTTGGAGGATTCTTTAATAAGTATTTACTAGCACACCATTGTGTGTGTGTGTGTGTGTCTGTGTGTCTGTGTGTCTGTGTGTAGTATGTATGACAAGATGATTGTGTAGTGGGAACATTGAGATAACAGGAAGCACATGTGAAACAGCAAGGTTTCTGTTGCATTGATAAAGCTTGTTACCGCTAGTCCAAGGGGATGGAAGGCACACCAGGAGCCTTGGAGACAAAGTAAAGCTTTATTTACACCGGCGGGCCAGCCTGCATTCACACATGGGAAACTGGCCCCATCCAACACTTGAACAAAGTAGATATACACTTTGGGAGGGGGCATTATAAGTGAGGTACTCTTGGTGTACATTCATTAGTTACAGAATTTGATTATGCATTAACAGGCAGAATCAAACATGACATCGGCTCACATATAATACTGGCAGCAGGTTCATTGGGTAATTCAAACTATGGGGATTATTACTTCATTTGCATCTGGGCAGAAAGACAAAACTGCTTGAGAGACAAAGACATTCCTGAGATGCAGAAGTTGGCTTAGGCACGTCCAGGCATGTGAGGTGGGACAGGCCCAGACATTTTGAACAAAGCAAATTTTAGGTAGGGAATTTTCTGTAGTAAGTTGTGCTTGAACTATGGAGGCAAAATTCCTCTTTCACATGTACTTGACACTTTCTGTGAATTGAGTCAGGCATTAGTGGCCTTGACCCTTGTGTGTGTGCTGGTCATTCTGAGCCATCACATTGCTCCTAACTAGGTTAGTTCATTCTTTAGCCACCAAAATCCTCATAAATACTGATTTCTGGTTCCTCCTTAGGAATATGAGTTAAGTGGTATGTAGGCAGGTAGTTGCCCCTTCAGCATGTGTGGTCCTAGATATAGGTTGCTGGATGTATCTGACTGGTGGACAGATGGCCACTGAAAGCAGAACTGTCATAGGTTCTGCCTCAGTGATGGACAGCAGTCATAAATTGTGTAGTTTCCTGGGCAGGAGGTTTAATAGGCCAAGACCTCTTCTGTTCAAATCCCCCTGAGAAGCAGCTGGGCAGCCACAGGTACTGTTGGCTGCTCTGGGATGCACCAGCTGGGTGAAGACATCCTTCATGGGGTCCAGCTTTGAAAGCCTGCAGAACCTCTAGTCCCTGCTACTGTCTTCCTCTAGATATCAGGAGGTCAGCTGAGTAACTAGTTCCAAATCCACTTATCCCCATGAAAACCTGAGGGGTTGGTGCTAGTAGACAAGACCTCCCTGCACCCTCACTGCAGATGAAATGTTTTGATTTCTGGCTTGGGAGTAATGCTTCAATGGATTATGTTTTGAGGAAATGTTCTCCTTTCTCTTCTGGAGGCTCAGGATACCTCTATCTCTGAGAAGCTCATTTCAGATTTTTGTTTTTCTGATAAGTATTCTTGGCCTACTTTATTTATCCTATTCTGGTGTTAATACATGAGAGGGAGCTGTGTGATCAAGGTGGTCACCAACTGACTTCACAGGTCCTTGTGCCTCCCTGGGACCCAGCTCAAGATCTTTGCTCCTGGCTCTGTGTATCTTGCTTACTGGGACTCGGGGATAAAGCCAGAGGAAGAGTGGCCTTTGCAGGAAGAGGTTAAGGGAACAAGTCAGGGGCTATGAATACCATGTTGTGGTTTGGATTTTAACCTCAAAGACTAATCTATTAAAGACATAGTCCCTATTTGATGATGCTGTTGTCAGGTGATGGACCATTTGAGATGAGGCCTAATGGAAGGGAATTAGGGTCTGGGGGCATTTTCTTGAAGTAAACATTGTGGCCTTAACACTTTGATTTCTTTCTCTTTGCTTCTAGGATGCTATGAGTTTTAGTAGTTTTCATACGTAATGTATAGCTCTGCTGAAGCCTGACAAGTACTCCCTTTTGTAGAAATGTTACCCATCACAGGGAAGTAACTATGGACAACAACCTCTGCCATGGTATGCTAAAGTAAAATTTTCTCCTTTCAAATTGTTTCGATCAGATGTTTTGTCACAATGACAGAAGGCCAAGTAGCTCAGAAAATTGGTACAGAGAATGAGATCAGTGCTATGTATCTAATTATGTGGTTCAGAACCCTTTGGAATTGCTTTATAGGAAGAGTTTGAAAGTATTTGGAGATTTAGGCTAGAAAAAGCCTAGAATGCAGGAAGCAGGGCTGAGTAGATGATCTTGGTGAGAGCTCAGAAGACCAGAATGCTGATAGGAATGTGGAGAGAAAACACTGTGCTCATTAGGTTTCACATGTAAATAAGCACTCTATTGGGAATGAAACTAGAGGCCAGTAGCGCCTTCCCACAAGTATTATATCTTCAAAAATGACTTCCTTGCTAGACTAAAAGAGGCACAGCTGGAGATGTAGCTTAGTGTTAGAGCACTTGCTTAGTATGTACAAGGCCCTAGGCTCAATCCCCAGCACTGCAAAAAAAAAAAAAAAAGCACAAGGACCATGGTAATCAGATGTAAAAAGTGATCCTAGATTTGGTACTATTCTGGACAAAGCAGTTATAAAGAGACTTTGGGGTCAGCTGGAGAAATCTGAATATTGTTTGAATTTATTAGATAAGATAAAGAATTACTGTTAAAGAAAAGTAGAGATGTTTGCCTGGAAGAAGCAGGTTGCAGGACAAAATGCAATGTCTCATTTTAGTAAAAAGAAGGTCATAGGGCCGGGGATTTAGCTCAGTGTTTTCGCCACCTGCTACGCAAGCGCAAGGACCCGAGTTTGATCCCTGGTACCAAAAAAAAAGTCATATATTCAAATATTAGTCAGTGATACCTGGGTGAATGTAATATAAAAATACTGCTTTTTTCAATTTTTGCTTGTCTTTATTTTCTAATTTTCTAAAATACATAAACTTCTGTAATAACAATGGATTATTTTTAAGGTAGATAAAAAAGAAAAAAGAATATAAAATGACAATGAAACTTTAAAAGGTGGCCAAAAATTAGGCTTACAGAAGTGAGACCCAGAAGTCCCAGATACTTATTTATAAGCGTGCATCAAATGTTATCTGAAGCTTCCCAGAAGTCAAGGAAAACTGATACATACTTCAGAGTATCCTTAAAATTAAGCCATTCAATTTAAACCAAGATCAAAACAAGTACCAAGGCGAAAAAGACGTAACAGAAAAAAATTGCAATTTAATTGCAAAAGGAGCTCTTGTAAAGTTGAATCTACATGCCACCATTCAGCTGAGGTTCTTTTGCTCCGTTTAAATAGAAGTCACGATTGGTGAAGTACAGCTCTTGATGTTAGCAGCCTGGGGATTTGAATGCCAGTGGATTTCGCCTCTCTCGGTGTTACAGCTCTGAGTTTTGAATGGCAGTGCCTCTTAGCTCTAGTGTTACAGCTCTTGGTGTTACAGCTCTCGGTGGCCTCTCAGCAACCAAGGCTTGTAGCCCCCTTGGCAGCTCTTTGAAGGTCTTGGAGCCACTTCCACTGCCTCTCCAAGGCTCTCTGCATGTCATCAGATGTCACTGCACATCTCTGCCCATCATAACTGGTCTCCACCAATCTCCAGTGGTCTCTGCCAGTTTCTACGAGTGTCTGCTGCTCTTGGCTATTGCCCGTGGTGTTACCAGCTATTTTAATGTCATCTGCTGAGCCCACTCTGTCTGCAGTAAGGATAGTGAATAGACAATAGAAGAACCTGCGTGAGGCTTTTATTGGGACCTCTCCTGCAGCACGTGGTAGTGGGTAGTGCACTGGAGGGAGCCCTCCTGGTCTCCTGAGGAGTATAAGGAAGCACTACTTATATTGTGGAGGAATGGGCTACTATGTGTAGTTATCTGAAGTTCCTGGATCTGTTTGGGGACTTCCAAGGTGTGACAGAAGGGGGCAGACTCATTGGGAGTTTACAGGTTATAGCTGTCTAGTGAAGCTACGGGTTGTAGCCATCTGGCTTAGGTTTGTGCTTGAAGCCTGCTGCAGCCAAGGCAAATATTACCCTACCTCTGCTCTTGAGTCATCCAGGACAGCCTCAACTGTCAGGGCAACAGCACTGTCATCTTGTGGAAACCAGCACCTTGATTGATTATCTCCCATATTGCAGCAAAAATGGTAGGGATCCAATCATAACTGCTGCCACTTTCAAGGAATAGGGGTGTGGTGAGGTGAGTGACAGTGTTAACTTTGGCTCATTGAGGTTTGGGGATTTCAGGGATATCAAGAATGGGCCCTTGTCCCTCCTGATCTTTGTCCTGTCAGGCATAGTCCTCTTTTGCTCCTTAGAAAGGTGACAGTAGTGCCTATAGCAGCTTGGAGTAAGAATGGGTGTCTTGGCTGTCATCCCAGCCAGGGTTCCTGTCACTGTGGTTTAGAGGGTGGCATAGAAATAGCTACAGAAGTGGTGAGAAGACAGTGAAGTTAGTTTCCCTGGGCCATCCTCAGAGCAAGGGTGGGACATGGGTGGGCAAGTTGCCTGTCAATGAGCTCAAGCTTCCTCTGGCTCTCAGAGGGAAAACAGAAGGCTCTGTTCTCACTTTCTTCTGTCTCACAAGGAGGATGTGATTGGTTGAAAGTTTAGCGCCATAGAAAGAAGCCAAGTACTTTGCAGTGGGATGATGGGTATCTCAGGAATTAGCAAGATCCCACCCATCACAGTTGCAAAAATATTTTTTGAAAAGGGACCCCTGGGGTGCCCTGCTTCACAGAGAATTTTTACCTTGGGATTTGTTTCTCTTGTTTAGTCAGACAGACATGCAGGCAGAGCTGCAGCTGTGATCCGAAAGGACCCAGATCCTCCTTTCATTGTTGTCAGATCTAGGTGTCATCCTCGTGATGCTGTTTTGAAGACATTTAGAATTCAAGCACTGTCAGGTTAGATGGAGATTCCAGTAAGATTTCAGGGGAAAGCCTGGGAGGTTTGGCATTGTGTGGGACTGCTGTCAGAATCCCTACAAACTGGCTGCAACAGCAGGAATTATGAAGCTGTGAAAGTTTACTGAAAGCTGCAGTAGAGACGCCAAGAAGATAGAGACACCAGGAATGTGGAACACCTGAGGAGGCATCAAGGCAAGGCAACCCAGTAATGAGGCCTTATGGGCTGCAGCAGGCCACAACATACGGGCTTGGCTACATGAGCCCACAGGGATCCATATTGTACCACCATACCCACTGGTGAGCACCATGGAGCTATAGGATTTAATGTTTGCCCTGTTACATTTTTGTGTTGCTTTTGCCTAATTCAACTTTGCTCTTTTGCTGTTCCTCCCTTTTAGAATGGGAACACTTACATTATGGCATTGTATCTTGCAAGTATGTAACTTTCTTTTCGATTTTTTACTGGTACTCATAGCTAATGGGACTGTGATGAGTTTGATTTTACTGGCCTCCAAGAGAGCCAGTAACTTGAGAGACAGTTGTGATAGAAAAAAAGATTTAATTTAGCAACAAGCTGCATGTCGGAAGATGAATGACTAGCAACTGAGTTTATCTTGCCTAGTGCCAAGGAGAAGGAGTAGACACGACATCTTTCATCAGAATGTTATCTCAGTCTGTAGTTGGGCTTCTGTGTAGTTCATTAGTCCTGAGACATTGCCTGCTGTGCAGTGAGGACTATGAGCGTCTTACCTGGTTCTGAGGGTCAGGAAGTCACCCAAGATCTGTGAATCTAGGAAAATCCTGTTGGTTGGAATTTTGCTGTTTCATGTGTGTGGCTGGTTTCCATCAGTTAGTTTCTCTTCTACACTTTTACAAGTTCTCTCTCTCTCTCTCTCTCTCTCTCTCTCTCTCTCTCTCTCTCTCTCTCTCTGTTTTTGTGGTACTAAGGATTATTGAACCCAGGACCTTTTGAGACAGGGTCTCACTAAGTTGTCCAGGCTGGGCTTGAATTTTCAGCCCTTCTGTCTCAGCTTTCTAGAGCACTGGGATCATAGGCATGTACCACCATGCCTGATTACAAGTACATGTTAATTGCAGCCTTTCCCATAATAGGAAGGGAGCGTGTGCAGGGAAAGGCTTAGTGGTATTTCACTGTCTCTCCAGTCAGTCATTATGATATGGAGCAAGGTGCTGGGAGAAAACACAGTTACACTTGTGAAATGAAAAGAAGAAAGAAGAGAAAAAAACTCTTTAAGTGTTTGTCTTGTGTCCCAGGAAACCCTGGACTTGAACTTTTGAGCAGTGCCGGAGCTATTGGGACTCTGGGGACTCTAGGAAATGGACTGAATCCATTTTCCACTGTGAGATGTACACAAACATTTGGGGATGTCATGGCTTGTGTCTAGATGTCCCCCCAAAGCCTTATGTGTTCATAGGTAGAGTTTCTTGGGGTGGCTCAATCAAGGGTGTGTGAATATGGATTAAGGGTGTGTGATAACTAAATTGGTTTAGCATAGTTCTGAGTGTGGATAATGGAAGCCCCACCCTGGGTGTGGGTGACACCAATCAGTAGGCTTGTGGCCTGAATGGAATATAAAGGGACAGAAAGAAGGTGCTTTTTGCTTTTGCTGCCTCCTTCCTGCCTGCCGTAGACTATTTCTCCCCTGCCATTCCCCTCTCCCATGACAACCTGCCTTGGAGCCAGCCAAGCATGCACTGAGACCTCTACAAACTATGAGCCAAAATAAACATCTCCTCCTTTAACTTATGCTTGTTGGGTATTTTGTCTCAGCAATAAGAAAAGTAAGTAAGATAGGAAGTCACAGGTACAATATGATGGTTTGGATGTCAAGTGTCTCCCAAAGACTTTGTCTCTAGCTAATGTCTTTGTAGGAGATATTGGAACCCCTGGTCCCTCCTTCCCCTTCCTGGCCAAAACCAGGCAAGTACTTTTCCTCTGTCGTGCACTTTCCTTCATGACGTATTTCCCTACCACAAGCAAAGAGCAATAGGGCCAAATGACCGTTGACTGTCATTATGGCTTGCATCTAGATGTCCCCCACAAGGCCTTGTGTGGTCATAGGTGGGGGTTTTTTCACAGGTGGCTGGATCTAGAGTGTGTGATGCTGGGATTAAGGATGGGTGATTACTACATCAGTCCACTGATTGGTTTGGACCTGGAAAGCTTGGGATTGGTGCTTGTTGCTCTCACCTGCCTGCTTGCCATGGACTATTTCTCCTCTGTGATGTCCCTCTGCCATGGAGCCAGCTGACTATGGACTGAAACCTCTACCAACTGCGAGCCAAGTAAACCTTTCCTCCTTTAACTTTCAATGTCAGGTCCCAGCAACAAGAAAAGTAACTAAGACAACTGCAATCTCTGAAACTGTGAGCCAATATAAATATCTTTCTTTTAAGTCGTGACTTCCGGTATTCTGTCACAGTGACAGAAAGCTTACTAACATATCTCTGTGCAAAGTACAAGAGGTTCCAGCTCTCCTCTTATGGCTACAATAAGCAGGGAACACTAGAGGGCCATCAGCTTGAGACTCACTAGTCTAGATCCTTCCTGTACGGTGAGACTTTATTCATCTATCCTTTGAAAAGCAAATATGTCCATGCTGCCTCCAGATTATAAGAAGGCATGGTCCTCTTCTTTGAGAACATGTCAGAATCCATTCAGCCATGGAATACACATGCCTGGGTACAGCTCAAGAACAAGTAGTTGGCAATGGGGTGTCCTTTCAGCAAGGAAACAGAATCCTGGGCTCTCCGTGACCATTATAATGGAGTGATGCTCCCTTCTGGGTACCCTCTTATCCTCATTGTGAGTGTATTCATCCAATATATTCAAAAATATATTCAAGTTCTTGGATCCTTTTATGGATGGTGCACTGATGGACGCTGTATTAGTCTGGTTGCTGAGACACAATACTTGACACCCACAACTTAAATGACGAGCATTTGATTTTGGCTCACATTTGGTCTATAGGCTGCTGGCTCCAAGACAGGACAGCATAGCAGAGGGGCATAGTGG
The DNA here is from genome assembly GCF_000247695.1 of Heterocephalus glaber. Next base: position 14,434,740 of record NW_004624767.1, on the reverse strand, counting down.
AGGAAAAGCTGCTTACATCATGGGTGCTCAGAAAGCAGAAAGACAGGGGAGGGTGGAGGGGGTGGAGGGTGTGAAGTCTGCACAGGTACTGGGGAAAAAAATAAGAACCAAGATACATCATGTACAGGTGCAAGCACCCAATGATAAATGTAAACGTATTATATACCTAAAATGTACCAATAAAAGAATTTAAGGAAAAAGAAAGAAAGACAGGGAGAAGCAGGACAAGGACACCCTTCCAGGTCACATGCTCAGTGTCCTGCCTCCACTGACAAGACCCCACCTCCTAACAGGAAGTCAGCTCCCATGATTCAGTCACCTTCCAGAAACCCTACCTGTGAGTATATGAGGCCTTTAAGGGACAGTCTCAAGTCAAACCATAACAGATACTGAGAGGCAGCTTCAACCCTGGAAGAGGTATGTGAAAGGCCACATCCTATATTGTGTTTTCTCTGCATTCAGCTCTCCTCAATGGCTGGCAAGGTCCTCCAGGGGCACCTTGGGCCAGTTGAGCAGACAGGCTGCAGAATAAGACTCCAGGGTTAAGTTCCATAGATTGTGTCCCTTCCATGACTTATGTGACCTTTTACAGGTGCCTTACTTCTCTATAAAAGCAGAATAACTACTAACTCTACTAGATTGTGAAGTTCAGAGCAGTGAATTATGTATTGTAAGTTGTCATAAGTGGTAGGTATTCTGATTATTCATGCACGCACTCAGAATAACACAAAAACTTGAGGAAAACATATGTATTTAAAAAACACCAAAGAAGTGTAGGGAACAGGGAAAGGGGACGTTACTAGAACCTCTGCAGTAAGTCCTAGTCTCCTGCGAGCCACGGCAGCACAAGGCGAATTACAGGAAAGGTAGAAAAATGAGACTTTGAGAGGAAGCTGAGCTTTGGGTCTGGTCAGTGCTGCCCTGGGCGGCAAAGACAAAGCCCCCAGGTTACCGCACCTTTTATTCAGTACTCAGTACATCGGGAGAAACAAATGTAACAAATGACTTGCAGAGAGTTCAGTACATCCTGCGTAAATAAGATGTAACAATCCAAGATCAAGGAGGAACTGAATAGATGTTTGTTCCTCCCAGGATGTTCTCAGCTCCCAGAATGTTTCTTGTCCTGGAGCATCACAGCATCATTAGATCATTGAGGTCTCAGTTGTGACCGGAGGCCAAAAGAGGAGTTGTGTCTTGGAATTCCATAGCTGGGCTGTAGGCAGGAGAACTAGGCTAACCAAATGATTTTACGCTAGAATTATGTAGCATTGCTCCCGACAAAGAAGTAGCCCATATCATTGAGAAATGAGTGCGCTTCTGACAGCTTCCTTCTTTTCACTTGTGACTTCGGCGAAAGTTATCGGTCTCCATTCATTTTATAAACACAGTCATTTTTCAGTGATGTCAGCAACTTTCCAAAATTGAATATTGTGCTTTTCCTCAGTCTCATTTTATCACATCATGATTGAATTGCAAGCATCGGTGGACTGGATGCAAGAGCCTGGGAAAAATCATCAAAAGCATTAGGTGAGAATCAGTTTGCTAAAAGGAATTTACAGTAGAGAGGATTGTAAGTTTTATTGTTAAATTGTAAGGCATGCATTGCATGATTAATATTTCTTACATTTTCATATGTGTATATGTTGATGAACTGCTGGAGAGCTATATTTTTTTCCTATGGATGTGTGAAATTTTTAGTGTGTTAGGACAAATTTGGAAGAGTTTTCTGCGTTTGCATGTGAGCACCATCATGTAGCATGTTCTCTGGGCATGTAATGTGTGTGTATAAATAGGCAATGTTGGAGGATTGTGCATTCAGGACATGTTTTATGGTTGTGTGTATTGTTCTTATGGATTCTAGGATTTGTATGTGATTCAGTGTTTGAAGGCAGGTCTATGACTAGTTTTAGGGACTGATAAAATAAGTATTTGTAATTGTGGTATAGAGTTTATATAATTCTCTATTCTGTAAATTTGAGGAACTACTTGTGAGTTTTGGCAGTTTGTGATGATGTATTTGCAGGTCATGTGGACTTGCATGTATATATAGGGACAAAGGACAGTAAGTATATGTGAGTATTTATAGTGTGTATGTGGGGGGATAATTTGGATATATTGTGGCTTGAGGAGAGATCAATTTATTTTTGTGTGTGTTCAAGGATCATGGCAGTTTGGATTTTCTGTAGTTATCTGAACTTTTCAGCTGCTAGTTATTAGCATGTATTTGGGAAGTGAAAATGTGTTTTATCTAGTCAAAGGTTGAAGTTATGTGTTTTTACAAGGGAGAATGGGAATTCTATTTGTGTTAGAACTATGGTTATTTGTCAGTATTTGGGGATGTACAAGCAGGCTTTGATCAGGAATTCTTTGGGACTTGTAAGAGGTTTTATGCATATTTATAAATGGTATGTGGAAGTTATTTTACGTTTCTTGGGCGTGTATGTAGTTTGTATGGCTGTCCATCCGGAGGAATGAATTATACCAGTTTGCTCATAGGGTATTGGATTTTTAGACATATTATAGGTATGTTTAGGACTATTTGAGTATTGTGGTTAGGAGGTAGTATTTTGGAGGTACAAAAATGTATACATTTGAGGAAATGTATACATTCAAGAATTGGTATTATTTGTATATGTGTGTCCATTGATGTGTGGGAGTAGTGTGTAAATATTAATAAGCATACAGACATTAGTGCTTTGTATTTATTGGAGTGTTTGGGGTGCACATTTATGACTTTTGCAGGTGCATTTTGGGGGTTTTACGAGTATACAAGTGACACTGGGGTCCTCTTTATATTTATTTTGCAATGCAAACTTTGAGTTTTGTGATGTTGCTTCTATGTGTGGTCCTTGTCTCTATGATCTGGTCAGTGTAGGGATTTTGTAGCTATTTGTGTATTTGAGTTTATGGGGTCTAGGGAGTGTGTATTCTGGGAGTATGGGAGGTTCGTCATGTGTGTTTAGAAACAAATGTTTTACAGATTGTGTGTGCAGTCAAGAATTGTGCAGTATATGCATTTTAGAGTGGTTATGTTTCATATGGGTCATTTTTGGATGGCGCATGAGACAACAGTTTGTATTCCTAGAGCAGTTGTGCCAAACCTATGGCACATGTGCTGCAGCAAGTACATACAGCCCTCTCTGTCAGCACATAAGCCAAGTTGCCCCAACAGCCAGGCATGAAGTAACAGTTGTTTTTTCTAAACTGAAATCTCCTGTTCAGATTTAATTGCATTGTTGGTATTTTGCAAGAAAAAGCTGGGATTTGGGTTGCACTTTGGGCACTTGGTCTCACAAAGATTCTCCATCACTGTCTTAAAGTCTGTGTCTATAGAGTTTTCATTGTGTATATAGGGGCAGACACTTGTGTATATTCATTTTACATAATAGTATTTAGGTGATAATGTTATGTTCGTATACTTGTAGGAGTGCTATGGGGATGTTTAGGGTGAGTGGTGTTTACTTTTTTTAATTCATTAAGTTTATTGGTACATTTCAGGTGTACATTATGATCACATTCATCATTGTAGCTGTACATGATATGTCTTGGTTCTTATTTTTTCCCATTCTCCTTCCCTCACTTCAGCCCGTCCACCACTTCCACTATGCAAAAGCTTTGTTTGCATATTTTCTCCTTTTTTAATTTTTTTCTTTCCTTTCTTTTCTTTCCCTCACCCCCTCCCAGTCCCCCTTCCCCTCTGAACATTTTTTTTCCTGATTTCACAATATCTATTATACATTTTGGTGCTCATTTACACTTTCAGTTTCTCACACCAGAGAACCAGTTCAGTATTTACATATGTGTGTCCTATTTATTGCACTTAAGATTATGGCCTCAAGGTACATCCATTAGCTTTAAATGTCTGTAGTTTATCTTTCTTTATGGCTGAGTGATACTCCATTTTATTTTTAAAAAATCTTCTTTCTCCAGTCACCAGTTGATGGGCATTTAGGCTGTTTCCAAGAGTTAGCTATTGCAAACTATGCCACTGTAAACATGGGTGCACATATATCGCTGTGGTATGATGCTTTTAATTCTTTTGGGAAGACACCAAGAAGGGAAATAGCTGGGTCAAATGGAACTTCTAGTTTTCATTTTTTGAGGAGTCTCCACACTGATTTCCAGGAGGTTGCACCAGTCTACACTCCCACCGTCAGTAGAAAAATGTTCCTTTTCCTCCACAGCCCTGCCAGCATTTGTTATTAGTTGATTTCTTGATAACAACCATACTTTCTGGAGTAAGGTGAAATCTCAGCATTGTTTTAATTTGCATCTCTTGAATGCCCACTGATGTTGAACATTTGTTCATATATTTATTTGCTGTTTGTAGTCTTTCCATTTCAGATTTCAATTTTTGGATTGGGTCTTTAAATATGGGTGGTCTGATTTTTTTTGAGGGTTTGTGTGTGTGTGTGTGTGTGTGTGGTACTGGTGATCAAACTCAGGACCTTGCATTTGCAAGGCAGTGCAGCATCACTGAGCTAAATCCTCTGCCCTTGAGTTCTTTATATATTCTAGATAGTAGTATTCTAGATAATAGTCCTTTTGTCTGAGGAACAGCTGGCAAAATTTTTTCCCCACACTTTTGATTGTCTCTTCACTCTGTTGGTGATTTCTTTTGCTGTGCAAATGCTGTTTAATAAAATGAGATCCCAGTTTTTGATTCTTTGTGATATTTCCTGTGCAGTTAGGGGTTTTGTTCATAAAGTTTTTGCCTACACCCATGTCTTCGAGAGTTCTACCTATTCTATCTTCCAGCAGATTGTTTTTATTTTAATATTTAGATCTCTTTTCCATTTTGATTTTAGTTTAGTTCATGGTGAGATATATGGGTCTAGTTTTAAACTTCAGCATGTGGAAAGCCTATTATTCCTGTACCATTTGTTAAAGAGGCTATCTTTCTTACAGTGAAAATGTTTGGCCCCTTTGTTGAATATCAAGGTGAGTGAGTATGTGTGGGGTTGTTTCTGCATCTTCCAACCTGTTTAATTAATACTTGGGTCTGTTTCTGTGTGTGTGTGTGTGTGTGTGTGTGTGTGTTGCCAGTACCACGATGTTTCTGTCACAGTAGATTTGTAATTCAATTCAAGGATTGTGATGAATCCAGCCTTGCCTTTGTTGCCCAGTATTGGTTTTTCTATTCTAGGTCTTTTCTGGTTCCAAATGAATTTTTGGAGCATTTTCTCGAATTCCGTGAGATATCCTTTGGAATTTGATTGAGATTGCATTAAATGTATATAACAATTTTGGAAATATGGCCATTTTCACTATATTGGTTCTTCCTATCCAAAACAAGAACAAGAATTCTTTTACTTCCTTAGTTAGAATGATTCCTAGGTATTTCATTTTTTTGGATGCTGTTGTAAATGGGCTTGTTGCCATAATTTTTCCCTCAGTGAGTTTGTTATTCATGTACAGGAAAGTTGTTGATTTTTGAGTATTGACTTTTTATCCAGCTACACCACTGAATTAAGTCTGGAAGTCTTTTAGTGGTGTTATTGGGGTCTTTTATGTAGAGTATCATGTCATCTACAAATAATGATAGTTAACTTCTTCCTTTCCTATAGTTACTCCTTTTATTACTTTCTCTTCTCTAATTGCTCTGGCTAATGTTTCCAGAACTATGTTGAATAAAGTTGTGAAAGTAGACATCCTTGTCTTGTTCCTGATTTTAAAGTGAAAGCTTTCAGTTCTTGTCTGTTTAGTATGATGTTGGCTGTTGGTTTGTCATAGATGGTTTTTATCAGATTGAGATAAAGTTCCAGTTTTCTGTAGGGTTTTTAATCATGAATCGATGTTGGGCTTTGTCAAGTGCTTTTTCTGCATCTATTGAGATGATCATGTGTTTTTTGTTCTTGGCTCTGTTAATATAATGTATTACATTTATTGATTTGCATTCTTTGAAATATCCTTGCATCCCTGGGATGAATCCTACTTGGTCGTGGTGTACAATCTTTGTGATGATTTGCTGCATTCTGTTTGCCAGTATCTTTATTGGCCTGTAATTCTCTTTTTTGGTTTGATCCTTCACTGGTTTTGGTAGAGGGTAATACTGGCTTCTAGGAATGACTTTGGAAGTATTACTTCCCTTTCAATTTCATTAAAGAGCTTGAGAAGTATCATCATAATGTCTGCTCTGAATTTCTTGTAAAATTCAGCAGTGCATCCATGGGACCTGGGCTGTTTTGTTTTGTTTTGTTTTGTTTGTACTTGGGATTGATCTCAGGACCTTGCACTTGTGAGGCAGGCACAGTGCCACTGAGCTAAATCCTCAGCCTTGTTGGTAGGTTTTTAATTACCTCTTCAGTTTCATTCACTGTTATTGGTTTATTTAGAATTTTTATATCTTCTTGATTCAGCTTTGGTAATTCATATGTATCTAGGAATCTATCCATTTCTTCTGTGTTTTCTATCTTACTAGAATACAGGTTCTTAAAATAAATGTTGAAGATCTTCTGGATTGTTGTAGGATCCATTGTGATTTCACTCTTTTCCTTTCTAATTGCATAGATTTGAGTCTTTTCTTTCCTTCTTTTGATAAGTTTGGCTAGGAGTCTATCAGTTGTATTTAATCTTTCAAAGAACCAACTCTTCCATTCATTGATTCTTTGTATTGTTTTCTTAGTCTTGATTGCATTAATTTTTGCTCCAACCTTAAGGTTTGGGCTTGGCTTGTTCCTTTTCTGAAAGTTGGAGGTTCAATATTAGGTTGTTTGACCTTACTCTGTTTTTGTGATGTGAGCATTCACCTCTAAAAATTTCCCTGTAGGACTGCTTTAATTGCATCCCATATGTTCCAGTATATTGTATCAGCATTATTGTTTAATTGTAGAAATTGTCTAATTTCTTCTTTAATTTCATCTGTGACCCATTGGTTGTTCAGCAGGGTGTATTTTAATTTCCATGCGTTTATGAAGTTCTTGTGTTTCTTTTCCCATTTCATTCATTTCAATGATTTCCAATTTCATTGCACTATGGTCTGATAATATGCATGGGATAATTTCACTTCCTTTGCCTTTACTTAAATATGTTCTCTGAGCTAGTATGTGGAATATTTTGGAGAACATCACATGCACAGGTGAGAATAATGTGTATTGCTTATGTTGTGGATTGGAACACTCTATAGACATTATACTGAGTCCATTTTTTGGTTTGGTTCAGTTCTGATATTAATTTGTTGACTTTTTTGTTGCTCTGTCTCTTTATGACAGTGGACCTTTCAATTGTGTTAGAGCTTACTTGATTTTCCATGTCCATTAATATTTTTTTATAAATTTGGGTGTGTCATATTTGGTGCATATATATTTATGATTGTTATCGCTTTTTCTTGGAGTTTTCCGTTAACAAGTATGTAGTGAAGTTCTTTGTCTCTTTGGATCAGTGTGGGCTTGAAATTCACTTCACTGGCAAATAGAATAGTTACCCCTGTTTTTTTCTAGGTTCTTGGCACATGAGGTTATTGTTTTCCATCCTTTGACTTTCAGTGTAATTTCAGTCTCATTTATTTTTCAATCAGTTGTGTTTCCCATATGTAGCAAATTTTTGGATCTTGCTTCTTGATCCATTCTGCAGTCTGTTTCTTTTGATTGGTGAATTGAGACCATTTACATTGATGGTTATTACTGATATGCATTGGCTTCTCCTTGTCATGTTATTCTCCTGTTGTTGGTTCCCTGTCTTTCCCCTCTGTTTAATTGCTTGTCTTGCCTGGTAGCTTCTTTCTATTGGTGTTCTTAGAATTTTGGTCTTTGTTATCTTTTTCTAAAATATCTTTCAGAACATTTTGTAGAGCTGCTTTGGCGGTCAATTTCTTCCCTTGTTCTGTGTCATGGAAGTATCTTATTTTTCCACCAATTTTGAAGGATGCTTTTGTGGGGTACATCAACCTGGGTTGGAGGTTGTTTTCTTTCAGGGCTTGAAATACTTCACTCCAAGCTCTCCTTGACTTAAGGGTTTGTGTTGAGAAGTCTGGTGTGATTCTGATGGGCTTTCCTTTATAGGTGATTTGTTTCTTTTCTTTAATAGCTTTTAACATTCTGTTCTTGTGCTGAATTTCTGAGATCCGGAGTATAATATGCCTTGGTGTAGATTTATTTTGGTCATGGCTGATTAGAGTTCTATATGTCTCACTTATCTGTATGTCCAGTTCTTTTTCTATGCTTGACAAGTTTTGTCATTACTTCTGTGGACAGGCTTTTTTTGTCCTTTGCACTACTCCTCCTTTTGCCTTGACTCCAGTCAATCTTCTGTTATTCTTGTTTGCATCGTTGTGCTGCTGTTGGATTGTGTCTTCATGGTCTCTTTCTATTTGTAAGAGATCTTTCTTTTCATGATTGCTAACCACAATCTTGTCTTCTAGGTATTGACTTCTAGGTCTAATATTTTGTCTTCACTTCCATTCATTCAGCTTTGCAAACTTTGAATGGAATTTTTAATTTCCTGAATATCTGTTTGAATCTGTATTATGTATTCCATTTCTTTCCTACATTGAGCATTCATGGTTTCCATTATTTTCCTAATCTCTATTTTAAAATCTGTGTCTACTCTAGATTTCCTGGGCGGGTCCTTTGATATGGTTATCATCTCTTTTTTTCCTGAGAGATTATTTCTTCTGATTTTCTCTATTGCCTCATTTTCCTGTTTATTTACTTCTGCCACTATCATTTTTATAGAATTCCAGCAGGTGGCTTTTGATTCCCTCTATCTTGTTGTACCTTGGATTTGTCCTAGGTTGGCTGGATCTCGGGGGTTGCATTTTACATCTATGTCTTGTCATTTTCTGTTTCTTAATTTTAATTTATTTTCTGTGTTGATGCTTTTAAGTTCCTTATGCTTTATCACTAGTATCAAGGCTTCCCTAGGAAATGTCTGTTCCTCAGAGATGTCTTCTTCTAGGTGTAGCTGGCTGTTGGTCTTTGTTGTGCCTGTCCCAAGATTCTAACTTCCCAATTTATTAGGGGTATGAAGTTACTATTTGGCTCAGCTCCCAGTCCTTTGGTACTGGACTGTGGTGATAATTATGACCCCAGACAGCCATAGTGTGTTCATACAAGGGTGAACAGCTGATCACAACAGGTATGTCATCCTGGCTAAAGTAATACAGTTAGCAATAGTAATATCTTCAACCACAGCCTAGAAACTGACAAACTGTGGTAACAGCTAATTTGGTACTTTAAACCATAGGAGCAAGAGCTATAGTTATGTAACAACATCCAACATAAACCAGGAACTTGTAAGCAGTGAGTGTCCCCTTGGTTGAGTGGTTTTACCCTGGGAGGGGGGGATTTAAGCAGGATAGGTGACAAAACAGAATGATGACTGAAGAGAAATACAGTAGAAACAATCTTGAAGGACAAAGGATGATCACTCAGGCTTTGGGAAGCTGGAGAAGAGGCCAGGAGAGAAAGGATGAAGGAGAAAGCAAAAGAATGTTGAAGTGAACCAGAAAGACAAGTGACAATGTTCATTCACATGAAAATATCAGAAAATCAAGAAAGACAGTTGAGAAAAGAGCAAAACAGGAACAAAGAAAGAAGAAAAAAATTGCTCTACTGCCACAGTTCAGTGGTAGCATCCAAGTCAGAACTCTAATCTCTGCTGTCTGTGGTGCCTTCAGGCAGAGACAGCCTGAGGCTGCTCCCAGTCCCGTGGACAGTTGGCCCCTGCCAACCTTGTACAGCCTCCTGTGTTCCACACCACTGGCTCCTCTCATGCACTGCCGTCCCCCTCCACACACACGCACGCACACACGCACGCACACGCACGCACACCGTGGTAGCCCAAGGGTGCTTGTGCTGGTGGTCACAAGTCAGATGTGGAGTGGTAACTTCCTGGCCCAAGGGTGCTTTCCCTACTGGTTGCAGGGCAGAGGAGTACTAATTTCCCACTCCTTGTCACCAACACTGCCCAAGGCCTCTTGCTCTGTTGGAGCCAGCCATGTCCGCAGTCCAAGTCCTTCTCTCATGCCTGTCTTAAAGCAGGAGGGGTCGTGTTGTTCCACTGGCTATCCTCAAAGCTGCTCCTTGTTATCCCTAAGCTTGTTGTCGATAGAGGTTCCAGTTAGCCGTTATGGCACACAAAAAAGAAAAAAAACTGGCAGCCCATCATGGAGGATGCATGAGACCATGCAGCTTCCTGGTCTCTTGCCCTTGTGAAATTTGTGGCCAAGCTGTAGTGTTCTCTGTTTGCAAAAGAGACGAGGGGTCTCATATTCCAGATCTATCCTGGGTGGACTGAGCTTGCCACACATTTTCACGCTCTCCTTTGGCGGCGGGGGGGGGGGGGGAGAATTCCAGGGGAATAGCGGTTCCTGCTCTGGTTCCTAATCTGCCTGCTGGCACTAGACCCACAGGCAGTAGACCCTGGATAATCATTCTCTAAAGTCCCATGCCTGTGTTTTGTTTGATCTACAAGTCTGTTGTTTCAGATTGATTTTGATATCAGAATGTGTGTGTCTCCCTTTGTTCCAGTTACCTGTGTTTTTAGTTGATTTTATCTGAGTACTCCAGCATGACTTCTCCTCTGTTCAGTATGTTGAATCTCTGATTCACTGATACTTTGTATTGATTTTTTTCAGTCTCCATTTCCTTAATTTCTGCTCTGCTCTGACAGTTCCCTTCCTTGTACAATATCTGGGTTTAGAGTGTTCTTCTTTTTCTAAGCCCTTGAAATGCATCGTTAGTGTTATGGCTTGTGTTAAAATGTCCCCTCAAAGCCTCATGTGGTCATAAGTGGGGCTCTTTCAGAGGTGGTTGGATCTACAATGTGTGATTGATTCATGGTGAGATGCTAGGATTAAAGGTGTTAGGATTAAGGATCACTAATATAAGTCCATTGATTGGTTTGACACCTGCCCTAAGCAGGAGAACCTAGATAGACTATAAAAGGGTCAGAAAGAAGCTGCTATTGTTGCTTGTCTTGATGCTTGGACTTGCTTCTTCACTATTTTGTTGCTTTGCTACCTTCTGCCTGCTGTGAACTGTTTCTTCTCTGTGATGCCTGTCTTCCACATGGACTGAAACCTCTACAAACTGTGAGCCAAAATAAACCTTTCATTTTTAAACTTTAGATATTGGATATTTTGTCTCAGCAATGAGAAAAAGTAACTCAGACAATTAGGTTATTTATTTGGGCTCATTCTATTTTTCTGATGTGGCCATTCACCGCTATAAACTTTCCACATAAGATGGCTTTCATTGTGTGCCACAAATTCTGGTATGTTATACTGACATTATCATTTAATTCTAGGAGCTGCCTTATTTCTTCCTTAATTTCCTCTGTGATCTATTGATTATTCAAGATTTTGTTGTTTAATTTCCGTATGTTTGCACAAGTTCTTTTGCTATTGATTTCTAGTTTCACTGTAGTGTGATCTGATTATATATGGGGTAAAACTTTGATTGTTTTATATTTGCTTAAGCATGCTTCATTCACTAGCATGTGATCTGTTTTGGAGCAAGTACCTCATGGACCTGAAAAGAATGTGTATTCTGTTGTTGAGTGGAACACTTTGTATATATCTATTAAGTCCATTTGTTGAAAAGCTTGGTTCAACTCTGATATTTCTTTGTTGATTTTTTTTCTGTTGATCTGTCTACTTGTGATAGTGAGGTGTTGAGATCCCCTACTATAATTGTACTGATGCTTATCTGATCTTTTATGTTCATTAGAGGGTTTTTTTTAAAGTTGTTGGGTGCTCCGTAATTTGGTGCATATATGTTTGTAAATCTTATCTCTTCCTGTTGAAGAGTTCCATTAACCGATATGTAATGTCCTTCTTTGCCTTTTTTGATCAGCTTTGGCTTGAAATCCACTTTGTCTAAAAAGGGGGTAGCTACTCATGCTTGTTTACACATTCCTACTGCATAGAATATTGTTTTCTATCCTTTTATTTTAATGTATGAATTTCTTTTTCATATGAAATGTGTTTCTTGTATATAGCATACTGTTGGATTTTGTTTGTTCTCCTATTCGCTAATTTGTGTCTTTTGATGGGTGAGTTGAGTCCATTTATATTGATAGTTATGCTGGAAATTTACCTCAGTGGCACCATGCCTGCCTTGCAAGCACAAGGTCCTGAGTTTGATCCCTGGTACTGGAAAGAAAAAAAAATTCTACATTGATAGTTATAATTGGTAGGTATTGACTTATTCTTGTCATTGTATTAATTTTCTGTTGTTTTTTAAATTTTTGCTTTCTTCTCCTTCTAATTAATTGCTAGCCCTACCCAATATATCAATTTTTATTCAACTTTTTGGCATTATTACTTTGATTGTCTCCTTCTAGCATATCCTTGAGAATTTTCTGGAGCATTGGTTTGGAGGTCATGAATTTCCTTAGATTTTCTTTGTCATGGAAATATCTATGTCTCTGTCACCTTTGAAAGATAATTTTGCAGGATATAACAATCTGAATGGGAAGCTATTTTCTTCAAGAGCTTGGTCCACTTCATTCCATGCTCTTTTTGCCTTTAAGATTTGTGTTGAGAAAAGTGTTGTAATTCTGATAGTATTCCCTTTATAGGTGACTTGTTGCATTTGTTACAAGCCTTCAAGATTCTGTTCTTATGTTGTATTTTTGGTGTTTTAATTATTATGTGGCTTGGAGTGATTTTTTTCTGATCATGGCTATTTAGAATTCTATTTGCTTCGGTTATCTGTATGTTAACTTCTTTTTCCATGTCTGGAAAGTTTTCTGCTGTTAGTGTGTAAACAGGTTTTTTATGCCCTTTGTGCTGTATTTTGGTTTTTCTCTAATTCCAATTACTCCTGTGTTATCCTTCTTTGAGCCCTCTAGGAGCTGATGTTCCCCTTGTTGTTTTTCATGTTTTTTCATGTTCCCCTTGTTGTTTTTAAGGTATCTCTCATTAATTTATCATTGACCACAGCCCTGTCTTCTAGATCAGACACTGTCTTCACATCGATCATTTCTACTACCTATACTTTCAATCACATTTTTAATGTCCTGGATATATATATTAAGTTTATGGTACATTTTAGGCATACAATATGATGACATTCATCCTTGGGAATTTGTACCTTTTACATGACATGTCTTGGTTCCTATTTTTTCCCCATTCCCCTGCCTTCCCTTCAACCCCTCCATCCATCCCTATTTGTAAAGACTTTGTTTCCACGTTTTCCTTCTCTTATATTTATTACTTTCCCTTCTTTCCTTTCCTCTACCCCTCCCCGTCCCACTTCCCATTCCCCTTTGGACCTTCCTATTTTACATTATCTATTGTACATTTTGATTCTTATTTACAATTTCAGTTTCTCACACCAGAGAAACTATTCAGTATTTACGCATGTGTCCTATGTATGTCACTTAACAGTATCACCTCAATGTGCATCCATTTAGCTATAAATGTCTCTAGTTTCTCATTCTTTATGGCTGAGTAGTACTCTGTTTTAGAAAAAAAAAACACATTTTCTTAATCCGGTCTCCAGTTGATGGGCAATTGGGCTGTTTCCAAGTTTTAGCTATCCCAAACTGTGCCACTATAAACATGAGTACACATATATGTCATTGTGGTATGATTCTTTTCATTCTTTTGGAAAGTTACCCAGCAGGGTATTCCCTGTGTGAAGTGGGACCTCTAATCCTAGTTTTTTGAGGTATCTTCACACCGATTTCCACAGTGGTTGCACCAGTCTACACTCCCACCAACAGTGGAGCAGGATTCCTGTTTCCCCACATCCCCGGCAGCATTTGCTATTGGTTGATTTCTTGATAGCAGCCATTTTTTCTGGAGTGAGGTGAAATCTCAGCGTTGTTTTCATTTGCATCTCTCAGATGACCTGATGTTGAATATTTTTTCACGTTTATTTGCTGTTTCTACTTTGTCTGATAAATTTCTGTTCATTTCAGATGCCCAGTTTTGGATTGGGTCTTTAAATTTGGGAGGTCTGATTTTTTTAAAGTTTTTTATAGATTCTAGATAGTAGAACTTTGTCTGAGGAACAGCTGGTAAAAATTTTTCCCAAATTGTGGGTTGTCTCTTCATGTTGTTGGTGGTCTCTCTTGTTGTGCAGAAGCTTTTTAATAAGATGAGATCCTAATTGATGATTCTTTGCACTAGTTCACATGTGACTAGGTTTTGCTCATGAAATCTTTTCCGTCACCAGTGTCTTCAAGAGTTCTACCTGACCCCTGCCAGCACAGAGGAGGTGAGCCGCTCCCAGCTCACAAGAGGAGGCTTCCAGCGCACCACACCACCCTTGCCAGCACAGAGGAAGTGAGCTTCGCAGGCGCCAGCAGCAAACAGCCCCCCACCCCACCCCCCATTGATATGAGAAGACACATAAACAAGTCTCAAAAGCACACTTCCAGATCACCTACAACAACCCCAAAGGGAAATGAGATGGAACATTCTGATACTCAACCACCTGGACTCCCTGAACTGGTAACAAAAGAGGATCTGGAAAAAATGAAATCAGAAATAATTTCTCAGATAACAGCAGAGATTGTGCTCATAGTGCAAGACGT
>NW_004624767.1:14396331-14416889 GCF_000247695.1 Heterocephalus glaber | reverse complement strand
TCTTATTTTTTCCCCGTTCCTAGCCCTCCCTTCACCCCCTCCACCCTTCCCTATTTACAAAGACTTTATTTCCATTTTTTCCATTTCTCATCCTATCCTCTGAGGAAGAAGACTTGGGCTCCGCGCGCCTCTTGGGCCTCGCGGCAGAGCGCGCCCGCCGCCAGGGCCAGGGTGCCGTCGCGCTTGGCGCCGTCCAGGGCGGCGCTGCGCTCGTCCAGCAGCACCACGGCGTGGGAGTCTCCGGCCAGCAGGCGGCCGCGCAGCTCGGCGTTAGGCACGACGTGCTCCAGGCCCATGGCGCCCTTGGCCCGGCGGCGTACAATGGTGCTGAAGCGCACGTTGACCGAGCCTGCGATGTGGCCGGCGTTGAACGCGGGAACACGAGCGGCAGTCCATCAGCAGGCACTGCGCCGCGCGCTCCCGCAGCAGCGTCCGCAGACCTCCGCCGTCCAGGATACCCACCCATGACCATGGCCGGCCTCAGCGCCCCCAGCGTGCCCGTCCCTCGGGAGCTCTTTGTCCTCGGAAGCCAAGGGCAGGGCGTAGACTTTCGAGGAAAAGCCCGACCCTGGGTCTCTTTGTGTGGAACTTTAACCAGTCCTTGGACTGAGCGAGGGGGAGCTGTGGGGGACTCCGGGCAGCTCCTCGGCTCCTCGCAGCTCCCTGACAGCCCTCGGGCTCGCTTCGACCTAAGCCACCTTCTCCTTGGCAGCCTTCTCTAAATATCTTGTAGAATTCTGCAGTGAAGCCATCAGGACCCCGGGCTTTTCTTCATTAGTAAGTTTTTAATCACGTTTTCAATTTTGTTGATTGATATTGGGTTGTTTAGAACTTTTGGGTCTTCTTCATTCAACTTTGGTCATTGATATGTATCTAGAAATCTGTCCATTTCTTCTGTGTTTTCCATCTTACTGGTGTATAAGTTCTCAAAGTAGGTATTGATGATATTCTGGATTTTTTGCTAGGTCCATTGTAATTTAACCCTTTTCATTCCTAATTGGATGGATTTGGGTCTTTTCTTTCCTTTTTTTGATAAGGTTGCCTAAGGGTTTGTCAATTTTGTTTATGTTTTGAAGAACCAACTCTTGGCTTCATTGATTTTTTTTGTATCATTCTCTTAGTCTCCATTGCATTGATTTGTGCTCTGATCTTTATAATTTCCTCCCTTGTCTGAGCTTTGGGTTTGTCCTGCTCTTCTTTTTCTAGATGCTTGAGGTTCCACATTAGGTTGTTAATTTGAGCTTGCCCTGTTTTCCTAATATGAGTATTCACTCTATGAACTTCTCTGATAAGCCTGTTTCATTGTGTACCATAAATTTCAATATGTTATATTGGGACTGTGATTTAATTGTAGAAACTCTGATTTCTTCTTTAATTTCCCCTGTGACCCATTGGTTGTTCAGGAGTGTGTTGTTCAATTTCCATGTGTTTGTGAAATTCTTGCCGTTTCTTTTGCTGTTGATCTCCAATTTCACCACACTATGATCTGATAATATACAGGGGATAACTTCAATTTCTTTGTGTTTACTTAAATGTGTTCTATGAGTGACTATGTGGTCTATTTTGGAGAATGAGCTGTGTACAGCTAAAAGAATATGTATTGTGATTTTTTGAGGTGGAACACTGTAATCATCTGTTAAGTCCATTTGTTGAAGAATCTGATTGGGTTCTAGTATTTCATTGTTTATTTTTTGTCCAGCTGATCTATTTGTGACAGTGGGTTATTAAGGTTCCCCACTACTATCATATTAGTGCTTCTTTGATTTTTCATATCTGTTAATATTTGTTTTATGTAGTTGGTTGCACTAGTATTCGGTGTATATATATTTATGATTGTCATCTCTTCCTCTTGGATTGTTCCCTTTACAGGAATGTAGTGGCCTTCTTTGTCTCTCTTAATTAGTGTTGGTTTGAAATCCATTTTATCTGCAAATAGGATAGCTACTCCTGCCTTTTTTCAGGTTCTTGTCACAGGGAGTATTGTTTTCCATCCTTTAACTTTCAGTCTATGAGTTTCTTTTTTAATTAAGTGTGTGTTTCTTGTGTGCAGCATATTGGATCTTGCTTCTTGTCCCATTCTGCCAGCCTGTTTCTTTTGATTGGTGAATTGAGACCATTAACATTAGTGGTTATAACTCATATGTAGTGACTTATCCTTGTCATGACCTTTTCAGGTTATTTGATTGTCCCCCTTTGTGTTTAATTTCTTGTCTTGCCTGATGGATTCATTCTGCTGGGCTTTGTGAGTTGTGACCCTGATTCTCTTTTCCTAGGATATTGTTTAAAATTTCATGGAGTGCTGGTTTGGTATTCATGAAGCTTCTCAGGTATTCTTTGTCATGAAAGTATCTTATTTCTCCATTGATTTTGAAAGGTAGTTGTAGGGTACATCAATCGGGGTTGGAGGTTGTCTTCTTTTTGGTCTTGAAATACTTCACTCCAGGCTCTTGCCTTGAGGGTTTGTGTTAAGAAGTCTGCTGTGATTCTGATGGGCTTTCTTTTGTATGTGATTTGTTTCTTTTCTCTGTTTGTAGTAGTTTGTTCTTCTGTTGGATTTCTGGAATCTTGACTATCATATACCTAGGTGTAGATTTTATTTTTTTTGATCATGGCTAGTTGGAGTACTATATGCCTCATTTAGATAAGTCAAATTCTATATGTCTGTATATCAAGTTCTTTTCCCTGCTTAGGAAGTTTTCTGCCATTACTTCTGTGAACATTTTTTTCATGTCATTTGCACTCTCTCCTGTGTCTTCATTGACTGTGATCAGTGTTATGTTATTCTTCCTTGCATCATCTAGCAGCTGTTGGATTGATTTCTCATGATCCCTTACTATTTTTAAGGCAATTGTTTTTCCTAGTCACTAATTGCAATCCTGCCTTGTATATCTCATATTCTGTCCTCACATTGAAACATTCTGCTGCATAAACTATCAATGGAGTTTTTAATCTCCTGGATATCTGTTTACATCTGTTTTATGGATTCCATTTGTTTCCTATGCTGGGATTCCCTCATGTTTCTCAGCTCCTCTATTTTTTTTATCTGTGTCTGCTCTAGAGTTATCAATTATGTCTTTCACTATGGACACAATCTCTGTTGTTATCTGAGAAATTATTTCTGATTTCATTTTTTTCAGATCCTCTTTCATTGTCAGTTCAGGGAGTCCAGGTGATTGAGTTTCTGACTGTTCCATCTTGTTGGCCCTCAGCATTGCCTTTGGTGATCTGGAAGTCTGGTACTGAATTTTGTTTAGGTGTCTTCTCATTTCAACCAGTGCAGTCTACTGTGTCTTTAATGAGGTGACTCTTTGCTCTCCAAGTAGGCTTCAATTCTCAACAAGCTTCAGAGAGGCCTTCCCTCTGCTGCTTACCACCACGCCAATTCCTGGGTTCACATTAATGGCCTTCTGGATCCCCACACTGGGCTACTGTCCAGCTGAATTCTGGCTGGGGCTTGCTGGCCTGCCAGCTGTTGTCATGCAGGCTGCTGGCTGGGGCCTGCAGGTACTTGCAGGTGGTAGCTTGGCGGACCTCTCACTGGGGCCTGCACACCTGCACAGCTATTTTCCAGGCAAACCTTTGTCTTGGGCCTATGCGCCCAAGTCGCTGGTGTCGGGATGGGTCCTGGGCTTGGGCCTGCACACCCCTTGCTGCTGTTACCTAAGTGGGCTTCTGGCTGGGGTCTGCACTGGTAGCCTCTGGTGTCTGGGCAGGTTTCTGGCTGGGGCCTCTAAGCACTTAACCTATGATATCTGAGTGGGCCTCTGTCTGGGGCCTGCGCAGCTGTTTTCCAGACAATCTTTTGGCTGGGGCCTATGCACCCAAGCCACTGGTGTCTGGGCAGGGCCCTGGCTCGGGCCTTTTCTATGCTAGGCATTCATGTTTTACATATCTTTCTTTAGCTCTACTAGCTGTTTATTAGTGTCTTTCTAGATTCACTGATCATTTGTTTCATTATGGTCACTGTGTGATTAGTTGTATCTTCTTTAAATTTGCCAAGTACTATAGAACTATTTTACCTCCATGGGTACATTTTCAGATCTGTCTACTGTACAGCTTATGATTTCCTTCCCTCAATACCTCTTATATTTTGAGAGAGTTGGGAGATTTTGGAGGTATTTTTTTGTCTTTTCAGGTTTCTGGGTTTGTTGTTGTTTGTTTGTTTGTTTGTTGTGCTGGGATATGTAAATTCTTTAGCCCAATGTCCTGGTCTTTGGGAATAAGCCACAGTATCGTTTATGACCACCCAAGCAATCCAGGTATTTTCACTGAGACAAAATTGTGATCCATCCACTAGTATGTTACCTTACCTATGGTAGTAAATTCACTGACAACAGTGGCATCAGATGTCAACTAGATATTGAAAAACCCTAGGATCCACTCATGAAGAGCCCTTTACCAAAACAAAAGGGCCTCTGATTTAAGTGACAACATTTAGGCCACTTTATATTGACCTGTAGTAATTTAGAGAATTGATTTCTGTTTGAGGTTGGCAGTAATCTCAGAGCTCAAATGTGTCACGAGACTATCTGCTTTCTTCTTTGGGCCCACCTCCTTTATTACTGTCACCAAACCTGGCCTCCCACAATAGAATATAGGCCCAGTGGTCTTCTTGATCTGGGTCCAGGTCCCCCAGAGAATGTCAGGAGATCCTTATTTAGCTCTGTCCCGCTCCAAATTTGTTTCCCAAGTCTGTTTCTTAGCAGTTCTCTGTGGAAGGATTTGATTTCAGATCTGAAGTGAAACTCTCCTCCTGGGCATTGGTCTCTTCTACCAGATTGGTCTGTTGGTGGTCAACTCTGTTGCCCTGTGCTCTGGAGAACCCAAGGACTACAGGCTGGACACTCAATGCCTGGGATCTCCTGGTCTGGCACAGGGCTCTGGCCTGGTGTTCTTTTCCTAAGCAAAAAGGTATGCATTTATGCTGGTCGTAAATACTTTGACTTATAAATGGCACAAATAAAACATTTAACCTTGAGGTCCAGATTAAGTCTCAGTAGCTATATTTCTACATAGTTCTCTCTGGTAAGGGACACTTCCCCAGAGGGAGGGGATATAGTGAAACAGCAGTGGTGGTCTCCACTTTTGGAATGGACTTGTGGCAACATGAGAGGGTGACTGTTTGCCATGTGGTGCTTGGGTTCTCTTACATTATAGTGGACAGATACCTATGCATCTTCCTAGAGCCTGGGAACTGGTCAGCACCCCATCAGTTTGATTCTGTTTCTTCCGCAATTAGCTCATCTTCAAGGGATGAAGCCATAGTCTCCACCTTTTGATGGGTATGTATATATGAAAGAATTTGGGTGCCTTGTTTTAAAAGCACATGAGCTTGAATGTCCCCTCCTCAGAGTGGACTTGCCTGGTCACATCTGTGTATAGCTGGAGTCCCCAAAGGATGAAAGAGAGTGGGTGGATAGAAAACAAATTGAAAAATCTGATAGAGGAATGCTTTTCACTTTTGATAAAAACTGTAAGCCCACAGATCCAGGACGTTCAACCACAACAAATACAAGTAATATGAAAACACACACACACACACACACACCCTTCATGGTACAACATAAAGAGAATATTTTATTTTTCTTTGTTCAGTGTTTCAGTTGTTTCTATAGTATATTTATTTAATTTTTTAGTAGTACCCATTTGAGACACATAATGAATACATTCATTTTTAGGAAGTTGGTGCATACACATAGGGAATCTTAATCCTTTTTACTTCCCCTTTCCCTCCTTTCCCTCTCCCTCCATCCCTAAATCCCCTTTCTGTGTGATATTTGCTTTATATGTAGATTGTACACAGGTATAAAGTAATTAAAATTTTCTTTCTAATGTGAGAGTTAATAAACTTTGTTTAGAGTTTGAACAACACAGGGCTTCAAAAAATTACATACATAGTTTCCAAAATTGAAATTGAAAAGAGATGAGCAGTATAGATTGGATTAGTAAGGGGCATTTTTTTGGTATTATATGTATCTTTGAGGGTTTTGGTTGTCAGGAAGAAAAAGATACACATCTTTATATGATGAAGACCACACTAAGTGAGCTACAAATTCATAAATTGGCTTTGCATATTAAAAGTCTGAGTCTGCCCATTTGCCCACAGTACCTTGTCTGAAGAGCCAGCAGTTGGTGTGTGGGAATGAAACAACTGTCCATACCACTGGTTACAGCGGTCTCAATGATCTGTGACACTGTGATGTCTTAGATGGCAGGACAATAGTGCAGCTATGAGCAACATGACTCATATACAAAATTTTTATAGAAGGAGAAATTAATCTATGGGAAAAAATTCCCATTAATCAATAATCTGTTCCTGCTAGAAGGTCTTGTTTCCTTGTTGTTAGGACCTCGCTTACGTCATTGCTCTCCTTTCCACTGTTCTCTGAACCGCCCCTTACCTGTTCAAGAAACTGTGTTCATTAAATAGTGGAAAACTTCAGGAGATAGCATCTTAGCCTGATAAGAGCTTTGACTATCCTGGGGCCCTGTTTATGCAGTAAAGATCTTGTCTTGTCTTTTGCTATCCTGCTGCCATGCCCTTGGTCAGGTGATTGGAAGTTCACACAGCTTCCAATACATACATACATATATATGTCTCAGGTTGGGGATTTTGCTCAGTGGTTCTGCCGCCTGCCTCACAAGAGCAAGGTCCTGAGTTCCATCCCCAGTACAAAAAAGAAAAACAAAATTCAATGAATTTTTTCATTTTCTCAGTGAATAAAGAACCGCCATGAGGAAAGTGATAAGTTTTCATCTGGTATTAACTGTTGTCCCTGGGGACTACAAACACAAAGTTTAATAGGACAGAAGACATAATTTGGCGCAATGTTATTCTCATCCTCAATATTATTGCAACTTAATGTCAATTCAAAATGATTAGTATAGGGCCGGGGATTTAGCTCAGTGGTGCCGCCGGCTGCCTCGCAAGCTCAGGGTCCTGAGTTCGATCCCCAGTACCAAAAAACAAAACAAAATAAAATGATTAGTATAAATTTACTACCCATTTATTTCTGAATTGTTCACTATCAAAACGTTAAGTGGTTTAGGTGCATTTGCAATGTAATATGTTTTATAAATTAGTATTACACAAAATGAAAACAATATTACACACAATGATAATGTGTGTATTAAGAGGCCCAGAAACATGGTTGAAGCCTTCCTGGGGTTCAAGCTCCTCTTAAAAATCCTCAGAATAGCATGATGAAATTCCTGAAATTATATCCCCCTACATGCACAGATTGTAATTTTTAAGCAAATAAAAATTTGAAATAATCACTTCTCAATAATCATTGCAATAAAACCATTTACCTTTCTTTGCATTATATGTTGTGTGTATTTATACAGGGTGCCAAGGGCAGTGGAAGGGCAAAGGGATCAGGCCACGTCTATGACCCCTCCCTGCATGCTGCCCAAGAAGCTGGGCTGCTTGCCCATGGCAGCCAGTACCTCCCAGCCTCCCAGCACATGCTCTCCACCTGCACTTCTAGACTCCGCCTGGCAGCTGTGCTGCATGAACTGTGTCAGTGGTCAGTTTGTCTACTCAGGTGCCCACATTTCAGACCTCTTCTCTGCTGCCTTGTACCCCTACAGGTCACTGCTGCCACTGGGTCCTGGGACCCCAGCCAGGCTGAAAGCCACGAGCCTGTGTGCTCTAGGGGCTGAAGCACCAGGAACCGTCAGGTGACACCTTCCCCATGGAGTGGAGCAGGGTGCCCTGTGCTAGGCTACCACCCCAGGCTGCTGGGCCCTCAAATTCCTGGTGGCAGCCTGGGCACTGGAACCCATGCCTCGACTCCTGGAGTGCTGGGATTACAGGCCTGGGCCACAATTTGGGTTTCAATGCTTTATTTTCTGATTGGTTAATGCCCACTAAGTATTATACAGTCAGAGTTTGGCTAGCTGTTTCCAGATTCAGAAGTCTTTTCCATGCCTCATTTGAATAGAGGATCTAAATATTCTAATGCCCACCCCATTCCCTCATTTTTCTTCTGGAGTCTAGTATAATGGATCTTGGGTGTCTGACTTCTGATCTTTGTTTTGTTTTGCTTTTCTCAAAAGGTTTTCCATTCAGAGAACCAGCACTGAATCCCAAAAGAAGGAAGTGAGGAGCACTGAGGGACACCAGGAAAGGCTTCGCTGATGGTGTTTGCAGAATGAGTTCACCTCAGAGGGGAGAAAATCCCCGCGTCCATGAATTTCTCCATCTGTCCCCCATATCTCAGGCCTGGTGAGTCCTGTGCAGGATTTGGACCTTGTCACCATCTGGTGCAAGAAGTCTTCCCCTGAAGACCAGGATGCGGGAAGGGTGAGCTGTTACACCTGTGATTTTGTACCTATCTCATCCTGGAATGGATCATGGGTTTGTGCCAGTTTCCTTCTTGTCGGATCTGCCTGGCTCCCTGGGCACCTTAAGTTGGGGAGCAGCATCTTTAGGCAGCGTAGCAGGGAAGAGGCTGGTGCTAACTGTCCCCAGAGCTATAGCTCTACCATAGTGCCCTGAGATCATGGTGGGCATGGGGCTATATTTGTGCTCTCAGAGGGATCAAGATCCATTCTCAGAGGAACGCTCAGCCTGACTGCTTAATGTTACCAGTTGGGGGACCTGCCAGTTGTGTTGTGGTTTTCTGTTGAGTAGGGGCTGAGACACCAAGCTACTGCGTTTATTCTTACGCATTGCAGAGTTGTTCATTGGGTGTTTCTTGTGTCATTTCAAGCAT
The DNA here is from genome assembly GCF_000247695.1 of Heterocephalus glaber. The sequence continues at coordinate 14,408,169 of NW_004624767.1, read as the reverse complement.
TTGTAGTTGTTTTCAGTGGAGAAGAGGGAAGAGTAGATCTGCAATCTCTGCTTCAAACAGGAAGTTCACATTATCATCCTCCTGAAGTAGTCTATTGAACACATCAGCAATAAAATTTAACAGTACCCCTAAAATGCACTGAGGAATGCATGACACCCTCGCTGAAGTCTACTGCTGTCTGTCTTACAGACTGTGCCCCCATAACATCATGAGTGAAAATCACAGGAGCAGGTTTTGTTTTCTGTTTTCTGTTATCTGTTGAGGCTCTTCAGTGTAGCTTGGATAGCAAGGGAACTCTCATTTGAAACCTGGCATTTGTTCATCTTTCCATTTTAATTGTGAACTCCTGTGCTGCAGGGTTTGCTGTTGATCATAGACAACTTGGGTTGTTCAGGTGATCTGACAGTTTCAGCATTAATTATTTCATTTACTGTGGATTTTGTGGCATGTTTTAGAATACACAGCATGATTTTTTTAAAGGCAAATGTGTAAATAAAATATATGTTACAGTAAAACATACATTGCCATTGATGGTCCTCGAAATACTTCCCCTTGATTGAACACACTTATCTCATCATCCTTGCCACTTTCAGAACTGGTGCTGGACATCCCCTTTCATGTCTTTATGAGGTGTGGTAAAGAGTACAACAGATGTTGCTGCTGAGTCCCATCCAATGGAAAAGCAGACTTGGGAAAACATGGTGTGTGCTGATCTACCTTATTCACCAGATCTGACACCATCCCAGTTTTTAATCCATTCATGAGATCCAGACAGCCGCGATAGAGAAACCAAATGTACCCACAAAAGAAGACTTCCGGAACTGCTTCAGTAAGTGATAAGAATGATGGGATAAGTAGGGTCAAGGTGAGGGGGAATATCTCAAGGCGGTTTAATTAAATTTACATACATACCATATTACTCAAACTCGCCTCATAAGACCATGGGTGCCTTCAGTTTATGTTCTTTGCTTCTTCTAAAATGTACTTTAAATACGTACATAGAGTTAACTAATGGTGTTTTTCAGGTGCATGTAATTGTAGCAGAGGAAAAAGACTGTATATTTTTTTCACAGTGTATCCACCATGGGTGGCACATAATTGGCACTAAAACATGAGAACTTGGAATGAAATCCCTATTTGTAATTTTTTTTTTGAAAAAGCAAGTTAATGTCCAGACTTGCTGTGAGGCACTGGAACACCAAAATGTGCGTGCATCCGGGTCCCAAGCCTCCAGGCACATGCCACAGTTCACATCAGACCTTACCTGTAAGACAAAGATCCCAGTTGAGTAAGAATTTGCATACAGCAAGCCCAGATAGTTAACACCTACATTCAGAGACCCTCTTCCAAGCATGGGACACGTGTGCTTTCACCAGCCACATACCATGCTGCTGGCCCTGCAACATAATTTCTATAGGTTCATCAGGCAGATGTACACAGAACCTCACTGGTATGTGGGTCACTGATACATGAGTTCCCACATGGACACATGGGGCATTTGGTGCTAAAAAGTTTTAACTTTCTGATTGGTGAAAATGTTGTATCATTTCAATTTAAATTTTAATTTCCTTGGTTGTTTGCAAATGCACACCCTTTTATAATTCCCCAAGTTTTTCTACTTTCTGCATTCTTGGAGGGTGATTTGCATGTGCTTGGTTATTATCACCACAGATCTCCACTTGCTGCTTGCAGCTCTTGGGCCCAAGTGACCTTCCTGCCTCAGCCTCCCAAGTGACTTGAACTCCAAGGGCACATCGTTACCTTTCATTGTGCATAGGATGATAAAAATATATTGTGAATGTTTAAATAAATGAAATTGCCGTAGTAAAAGATACATTGCCATTAATCATACTCAAAATTCTCCCTTTTACTTATTTTTTTTTCCAGTACTGGGACTTGAACTCAGGACCTTGAACTTGCCAGGCAGGCACAGTGCCACTGAGCTAAATCCCTTGCCCGCTCCCCTTTCCTTTAAATACACTTATCCCATCATTCTTGCCATTTTCTGAGCACTTTTTAAAGTCCTCTTCCGTGAGTGTCTTTATAAGGTATGATCAAAAATATGATGAATGCTGCTGCTGAATGCCACCAACAGAAAGACAGGTGGTAAAAGTATTACCACGTGTCCTTATCCATCTGTTCAGTGAGTCTGGCACGTATAACTTCTGGGTCTTTCTCAAAGTCAAAATGACTATGAAAGGTAAATGTTTTAAATTGATTCAGGACATGGAGGCAGCCATGACAGTGCAACTAAAGATATTCATGAAGGAAGACTTCCAGAACTGCTTCAGAAAGTGGCAAGAATGGTGAGACAAGTGTGTTTAAAGTGAAGGGTGTATTTAGAGTGACTAATGGCAGTGGTCACTTTTACCGTAACAAGTATTTTAAGATTTAAACATTCACTGCATTTTCTGATCACATCTCATACACTGTGTCTCACTGGCTTTGATATAAAATCTTTTCTAAATATCATTTAATTGCTCCTTTTTTATCTATGCATTATTGACCAGGGTGTTGTTAAACTGCCATATATGTGGACCTTTTCAATTATCTATTTTTATTGATTTTTCAAAGATTATGGAGCAGCTAGGGGCTATAACCTGAATATTTTCCTTCTGAATTCACTGACATTAGCTTTGTGAATGGAAAATAACACACATATCCCACACAGGCTTGGAAATGTCTATTCCTCAACAGCTAAGTGCCAGAATCTATCTAAGCCCAGTGCATCTGACTTACTTATTGTGTGATTCAGACTTCCTGGGACTTTGTTGAGCTTGTTGTCTATTGGGTCCAACAATAACTGGGAAGGAGGTCCTAAAATCTTCCATCAGAGGAAGAATTTGCTGAATTCTTATGCACCCCTGGCATCCCCACAGCACGACTGTTGTACTGGCTGGCAGAGGCTGCCCCAGGGTGTGTTCGCTGCATAGCTGCACCCTCTCAGTGAGGCCCATTCACCCTCTATTCAAGACAAACCAGCCTCCCGTTGGCCCCTTTCCCTCCCGTTCCCCTATTTTATTTTCTTCCTTTGAAGATCTCTGTGATTTAGTTATCCATTTTATTTATTGTCTGTCTCTCCCATAGAATGTCAGCTCCATGAGGGTAAGAATTTTACTGGTTTTATTCACTGCTAAATCCTCGATGCCTGGCCAATATTCACTGAGTAGATGATTTTCTTTGTGTTATTATGCTGAATCTAAGGTGACTTTTTTTGTATTTATTCTGTTCAGGACTCATTAATCAAAGAATTGGCATTTTCACGAATTCTGGAAAATTTCCCCACATTAACCCTGGGAGTCTAGATACTGTGTGTTAGATTTTCTTTCTTTCTTTCTTTCTTTCTTTCTTTCTTTCTTTCTTTCTTTCTTTCTCATGTGGGTGGGTAAACTTTATTTTTAAGGTTTTTACTGTTTGTGGTGGTATAATTCTATTACATTAAACTGCATGTGAGAACAAATGTGTAAAGATTTCTCATTTTTTATTAGTATGTGTTTGTGGCACATGATGTTTACATTCCTTGTGTAGATTTGGTACACATATATAACACATCTTCATTCCTTCTTTCACCCCCCCCCTTTCCTTCTCCCATCTCTTGGTCCCCTTCCTATTTGAGAAAGATCTAGCTCCCTCCTTCCTATCAGCTCCTTTTTTTTTTTTGGTACTGGGGATGGGACTTGGGTCCTTGGACATGCGCAGCAGGCAGCAAAACCACTCAGCTAAATCCCCGGCCCAATCAGCTATCTTTTATTTTGCTCTTTGCTTATACTTTGGGTTTCTCGTATAAGAGAAACCATGTGATATTTAAGCTTATATGTCTGATTTATTTCACTTAACATGATTTTCTTACTCTATTATCTGTGACTTTTTACAGCTACTTCATTTACATCCATTTTTCTGTGTTTGAATATTGAATGATAGGTAATTTATTAGTATCTGTTTTCTAATTCATTCATTCTCTCATTACCCAGCCTAAACATACCTAATATTTGTTCAAAGATGCTTATATTTTTATTTTACTACTTCTTATTCATAATATCAATTGATCTTCTATTTCTTTAGCCATTTCACAAGTGCATACTGTATTTTGCATTCTGTGCCTTATAATTTTAATAACCAGAGCCTTTTTATGAACTGATTCTTCTCTCCATAGATTTTTGTTGGGTCTCTTGCCATGACTCTGTATGTGTATGGATTTTATGATTTGTGAATGTGAACTCATGTTCTTGGAATTTCATCTCTGGGAACCTGATTTACATTAAAAGGAGGGTGGATTTCTTTACAGATTTGGTTTCCCTGTATATTTATCTGGGACTTGCACCCTGGGCATGTCATATTTAAGTTTCTGAGGCCACCTGGGAGGGGGGGTACAGATTCAGCTGCAAATACTTGAGAGGCCAGCTCACAATGATTCATTTCACCACATAGACAGGAGGCTGATTTCAGGGTTTCCTGACTCTCAGTAACGAGTAAGGTCTATTTCTGCTCCACTGGGAAAGCTACCTCTGTCTCCTCTCCTTTCTGTTTGGCACTACCTTGGCAGTTGTTTCTAAGGAGTCAATACTTTTTCATCAGTTCACAGAATTTGCAAAAAATCACTTTTTAAAAACACCTTTTGGGAAACTAGGATTTGGTGACTGAGGAGGAAGAGAACCCTGTGATGCCTCCCAACCGCTATATCTGGGAGACAAGATGTGATTCCTTATGCCCAGGTAGATATTTCTGGAGGATGAGCCACAGCCCTGCCACAAAACATCTCAGTCCGTGACTTCATGTGGAGACAGGATCTTCACAGGGATAATAAGTTAAGATGCGGACACACTGGAGAAGGGGGCCCTGATCCCACAGGCTGGTGTCCTTGTATGAAGAAATCAAGGCACAGAGGGATGACTAGGTGAGAACACAGGGAGAAGACAGAATCTATAAGCCAAGGAGAGACACCCTGATCTTGGACTTCTGGCCTCCCGAACTGTAAATGATCTGTTTGTTTAAACCATGAGATTCATTATTTTGTGATGGGCCCCAGCTAAGGAACATAGAGGGGAGTAAGGCATGGGATATAGCTATGCAAAAGTTGAACATTTTTCTAATAATACAGGGGCTGAAAACAAAGACCCACCATATGAACTCTTGGGAGGTGTGGATTGTTTATTCAGTGGATTCAGGATGAATAACGAAGGGTGAATAGGAGCAGGCAGGCAAAGGAAGTTGGTTGTGTTCAAGAAAGAAGCAAGAGTTCAGAAATTCCTCCCCCTCAGCAGTGGGACCTGGGGTCTGCAAAACCATTGTGTCCTCTAGATAAACTCCAAAAGCAACCTGTGCTCAGGCAGCTCACAGTGACATGAAGATGAAGGGATGCAGGAGCCAGGTGCAGAAGGGAAGAGTAGCCAGGAGCCCTGCTGGAGGCATCCAGGCTCAGGCTTCTCCCACCATGGGATATGGCATCTCTGGCCCTGAGAAGGTGGGGAGGTGAAATAAGAAAAGAAAGAGGAGAACTCAGGAGGAATGGTGGGCAGGATACAGGATGTGGGAAGCCTCATGACCTCACTTCTGGACAGAGGCTGCTGCAGGTCTGGTAGGATAGACCCAGAGTGGTTCTTCAGAAGTTCAGGACACAGCTCCAGTCATTTCTGGAGAGCTAGATTTGTAGGACCAAACAGATCTGTACCCACAGCTCCAGATCTTGCACTGGCAGCAGATTGGGACATAGCAGCTGGCCTCGCAGCAGCAGGGCTTGCAGCAGCTGGACTGGCAGCAACTAGACTTGCAGCCCCCTCAGGAGCCACAGCCCCCTTTGGAGCACCTACAGGAGCCACAGCCCCCTTTGCATCCCCCACAGGAACCACAGTCTCCCTTGGAGCATTCACAGGAACTACAAGCACCCTTGGAGCCCCCACAGGAGCCACAGCTGGAGCAGGGACAGGCTGGCACACAGCAGCACATTAGCTTGCAGCAGCACACGGGCACACAGCCGCAGCTGGAGCTGGAGCCACAGTCCCCGCAGCTGGAGCTGGAACAGCTTGTTCATAGATCCTTAGTTTGTTCTCAGCTTGGGGCTATAAATAACTTTTATAATAATAGCTAAATCTTGGAAACAGCCTATATGCCTGTCAGCAGATGAATGGATTAAAAAGAAGTGTGACATTTACACACAATGGAATACTACTCTGTCACAAAGAAAGATAAACTTGAGGCACTGTAGGTAAATGGATACAACGTGAGACCATAATATTAAGTAAAATAAGTCAGACACACAGACTTAAATATTGCATCGCAAACATTCTTATACTTGAATGTTCTGGAGCATTCCTATGTATGAATGTTTTGTGAACATTCTTATACAAGTTCTTTTGTGAATATATGTCTTTATTTATTTTGGTTAAATATCCAGGACTGGACTTGCTAGACTTTGGGGAATGTGTATCTTACCTTTACAAAAAACTGAGTTTCCAAATAATTTGCTATTTTTAACACCCACCCCTCAAAACAATATCCGAAATCAGTGGTTCTACATTTCTGTTAGTAATTTGCTGATGTCCACTTCTGAAAATGCCAGGTGTTCTCCCAGGTAGTGGAAAAAAAAAACAAAGGAAGGGAAGAAAGGAAGGGAGGTAGGGAGGAAAGAAGGAAAAGGAAGGAAGGAAAGAAGAAAGGAAGGAAAGAATAAGTGAAGGAAGGGAAGGAGGAAAGAAGGAAAAGGAAGGAAGAAAAGAAAGGAAGGAACAAAGAAAGAAAAAACAATGGAAGGGATGAATGGAAGGAAGGGAGAGAAGGAGGAAAGAAGAAAGGGAAAGAGGGAGGAAAGAAGGTAAAGAGGAAGGAAGGAAAGAAGGAAGGACCCTGAGTCAGTACAGACTCTTGTCTCTCCACATGGAAGTTTCTGTCCTGTATCTTTTGCTCACCAGCCTATCACTCACTTGTGTCAATCGTGATGGCCCACACTGCACTGCAGAAGCAAATGACACAGATTCCAGTGGCTCCAACAATTCGTGCATCCTGCTCATCATGAGACACCTGGGCTCTGCTCCTCATCCTGTATCCCAAGTTGCCAGCCACTGGCAGAGGGGGGAAATTCTACTAATAGAACCCAGCAATATTTTAAAAGAAGTATTCACTATGACAAAATACTAGCTGACAAGATATCTAGGATATATAAAGAACTCTCAAAACTCAACACCAAGAAAGAAAGAGAAAACCAGTTCAATCCAGCTACAACATGGACACCAGGCTTGAAGAAACCTTACAAAGGAGAGGACATGCAGATGGCAAATAAACACATGAAGGTCTGCTTAGCATATGTAGGCACCAGGAAATGCACATCAAAACCACAATGACCTGGGTGTGGTTTTGGATGCCTGGAATCCCAGCTACTTGGGATGCTGAATCAGGAGGATGAAAAGTTCCAGCATAGCCTGGACAACTTAGTGAGACCCTGTGTCAAATTAAAACATAAAAAGGGCTGAGGATGTAGCTCAATAGTAGAGTACTTGCCTAGCACATATGAGATCCTGGGTTCCACCTTCAGTACTGAAAAAAAAACGATACAAAACAAAGACCCATGACAGGACACTGTGGCACATTTGTTAGAATGGTGTTATTGAAAAATAGTAACACCACCAAATGCTGGTGAGAATGCAGAGAAACTGGATCGTTCCTGCGTTGACCATGGCAATACAGAATGGTGTGACCAATCTGGAAGGTAATTTTTCAGCATCTTAAAAAGAAAGACACATAAGTACAGTACAAACCAGGTTTCTCACTTTTGGCTATGTATCCAGAAGAACAACAATTTTTGTTCACAAAAAAACATGTCTGTGAATGTTTATAGGAGCTTTATTCATGACAGCCACACACTGGCAGCAACACGAAGTTCTTTAAAGCGTGATTTAAAAAACAAATCCGTGGTCCCTCTGTACTGTGACCCATCTGTACTGTGGTTTGTCCATACCATGGTCCTTCCGTACTATGGAGCTCAACTCAGCAATAAGATGCAGTGAGCACTGATACTCATAACTTCTTGAATGAGTCTCCAAAGATTTATGATGTGGGAACAGAGCCAGTCTCAACAGTTGCCCATCTTGTGGTGCCATTTATTCAACATTCTGAAAACTACAAAATGACAGGTTGCCGACTGGGGATAGGGTAGGGATTGCAGGATGAGGAATGGTTGGCCTAGAACAGCAGGACAGCCTCTAGTGATGGAAATGTCCTGGGTGTGAGGATTCAGATGATGTTTGCAGGATGCTACCTTGGAAAACCCCAGGAAAGGGTATTTGGGTTCCCCTCTCTGCTTTCTATCAACTCTCTGGACTACCCACAGCTACCCAAACTAAAATCCACAAGGATCTAGAACTATGAATTCACAACTATCCAAAAATAAGAAGTAAAATCTTATAAATGGAGCTGATAGTTCATAGGCATTTGTGACCATTGAAGGAGATTATGTTTGTAAAGTGCACAAAAGAGCAAGCAGTAGACAGTGATGCCCTGGGGGTTAAATGTGCTGGTGAAGGTTGTCATTCGGTAAATTACCAGTCAGAATATTGGCAAATTAGGCTCTAAATCTATTTAAAGGGTAGAACCAGTGGTGTTTGCCTCTGCATTGGGGTAAGGAGTGATACAATACAGTCCAGAGGAGGGACCAGGGTTTTGACTTGAGCATCTGGGAGTCTGGGGCCACCATCAACACAACAGTAAGGGCTGGAGAGAACAGAGCTGGCTTGGGGAACAGGAAAAAGAGTTCAGCTGGGATGAGTTTGGAGGTGCCGAGGAGCCATGGCAAGCAGGTCCAGAGCTGATGGAGAAAGATACACAGGTGAGCTTGCAGGAGAGAAAGGGACCCATAGCTCAACCAGGCCTGCCCAGGATTTGAAGCCTGAGAAGGGAATTCTGCAAAGGAGACCAGGATGTAGCCTCTAATGGCACAGTAAGGAAGTCAAGAGCCTGGGCCCTAATCTGCCCACTTGTTCAGGGATTGTCCTAAATGCCTTGGATCAGAGATGGGCTGAGATTCTCCCTTGGGATTCCTGCCCATCCAGCTGCCCCCCTCTTCCCTGAAGAAGTCTCTTCCTTGTGCAGAAGGACCCTGGTTTGGCCACAGGAACTGTCTGCCACCCAGAAAAAAATGCCAAGCCAAGCACTGGGGAGCAGTGTCCAACATCCCCTCCTGGGTCACCTCCTCCCTCCGAAGTCATCACGCAGCCTCATGGAGGTGGACATTTAAAATGGGCTCATTTTAGTTTGGGGTCTAGTTGTCGTTTGTTGCCAAAGACCTTTTAAGTATTGTCATTTACCATGTGAAAAGCTGTAGTTTCTCGAATTTCTTCATGCTTTCTCTTCTCTTCTGGCATGCACCCTGCCAGTCCTTTTGGGTTAACTTCATAATGCTTTGTTAACTGGAGCCCTAGCGACTAGCACAGAAGTAGCATCATGTTTTCAGAGCTCCTCCACTGGAGATGCTTGATCCAGGACAGACTTACCAAATGTGTATGGACTCCCTTTCCAGCGCTTTGGCCAATAAAGCAAGGAGGCAGTTTGCTGCTTTGGTAATGGTAGGTTTCTGGCTCAACCAGAATAGGCTAGTTATGTTGCCCCAGAAGCCACTCCCCAATGCCCAATGTCAGGACAGAGGCTTCATTCCTGTTCTTACTACATGACTGAAGGGTGGCTCAGCTTTTGTATCCTTTCTCTGGCCACTAGGTGGAGCCTTAGTGGTCACCATGGGAGGAGTAAACCCCAATGTGGAAAGTTGGAATCGGCATTTCAAGCTGTCCCTTGGCTCAAGCAATCTGATGGAATATCTGACTCCAAGGTGGTTTACAGAGGGGCCCTCCTGCCATCTCCCTTACATTCCACAGTTCCAAGAAGGAGAGGCACCCACGGACCTAATTATCACTGCATTTGGTGCTCTACTGTGACTTCTGTCAGTCCTACAAAGAGGTTTCTAGCCCACTAATCTTTCTTTCTTACTCTAATATATGCACTTAAGGCTGTAAGCTTTCCTCCAAGCACTGATTTGGCATCATTCAGTAAATTTTCTAGACCCACTATTTCAGGAGGGGTTACAAAGTGGTAACTTCCTCATTCCATGATTTCTTCTCTGTTTATAAACTGGAACATTTCTCTCACTTTTGTCTACCACAGGAGAGTTGGTTCATCAAACATTGGATAAATGCCTGGGTTCTTTCCCTTTCACTCATGTTCAAAATAATGAATTGCTTTTCAGCATCTTCTAAAGGCAACTATTAAGTTTTGCATTTTGCATATTTTCTGCATTACATTTTGTGTATAATAGGTTGAGACATATTTATTATGTGTGCCAGTGCATTTAAATAATCGATGTGCAGATGGACCCAGTGTGCACTTCTGGTGTCCAGATTCGACATCTTTCTTTTACTGATTTGGCTATCTTCCTTGCTTTCTAGAATGAGAAGTTGCCCCCAGTTTATCTTGTCACCTGCTAACCCCTTCCTCCAGGGTGCCCAGGTTCTGTTTACATTCAAGAAATCATACTGAAAGAAACAGTCTTGGTACAAAGCATATTCATTGATACTGCCCAGGTGATTGTTATTTATAGGTCTCACAATGGGGTAGCAAACTACTTTTTAGGTCTTTTTTTTTTTTTTTGGTGCCGAGGATCGAACTCAGGACCGTGCACTTGTGAGGCAGGCGCCAGAGCCACTGAGCTAAATCCCCAGACCACAAACCACTTTAAACAGTAAGATATTCCTATGTATAATTCAAAATTTCAGTTTTTCTGAATTAATCTCAGCATTCCCACAAAAAACCAAAGTTCCCATTACCAAACTAATTATTATTTTGCTTTTTACACAAAACACTCCCTAAATATAGAATAACACGACTAATACTGCCACTGCCAACAAGGCTCATTGAAAGCAGCTGGAATTTTTACCGTATTTATGGAGATTTTTATGTCTTCTCTTGTGATTTGGTAATTCCTGACAGTAAATTAATGTCTCTTTAAATAATTTGAAAGAGTTTATCTCTGTTAATGCCTCTTAAGAATATTGAAAGAATATTGCTCGAATTTTCGGGCATCAGGGAACAACTCAGAGAGACATTCCCCAAGGTCCTGAGTTTGGGAACCAGCCATTGTCTCTGTTTCCTGTCAATTTCTCCAATGTTTGCCAGGCTGGAGTGGAGGACTGTGAATGGAGACTTGAAGTTGATGACGCTGCCATAGGCCAAGGGGCTGGGAGAGCATACTGTAGAGGGGTCTGGGTGTGCAGCCATCCTACATGTGGGTGTGGTGGCTCCCCCTCCATTCCCAGCCCTGCCACACTGGTGAAGACTTAGGGTTTCCTCCTGGGGGAGGGTGGAAGAGAGGAATCGCAGTGAAATGGGTTTGGTGCCCTTAGAAATGTGTGTGTTTACCGAGGTAAAAGGCCTTTGTAAAGCGTAACAGAGAAAATCAGAGCAAGTCAGCTGCAAGGACTTCCCAAGGGGAGATGGCAAAGTGGGCCAGGAGGAGGGGAGAGTCTGAAATACCCAGGAGCTTTCCCAGCCTTGGGGCTTCCACTGGCCTGGCCCCAGGGCCGGTCCTGGCCCCAGCAGGCCAGTGGTGACAGGACATGGGCAGAGAAAATTCCCAGGAGAGGCAGGGCTGGATGTGGAGGGAGGCTTGAGGCACAAGTGACCTCCAAGCCTCATCCTAGCAGGGCTCAGAGCCTCCCGTCAGCATCAGTAGCCTCACGAAGACCAACACCCAACAGGAACAGCAGAGCCCATAGCCGTGGTAGTGATGGTGAACAGCAGAGAACCGAGCAAGACACGTGTTTCACTTTGTGGTCATAATGGTTTTATGGGTTTGCAACATTC
>NW_004624767.1:14332842-14393006 GCF_000247695.1 Heterocephalus glaber | reverse complement strand
TCCTTTCCCTTCTTTCCTTTCCCCTGCCCCTCCCACTACCCCTACCCCTTTGGACCTTTTCTTCCTATTTTGCATTATCGATTATTCATTCTAATCCTTTCTATAGCATCCCAGGGCTTGCATCCCAGAGCCGCTGCCTTTTCTCTCGCAGAGAGCAGATCCTTGGAAGGCTGCAGGCGGAACCGGCGGGGCCCCACAGCGACACCTCGCGGCGGTGGGGTGAACAGCAGGGAGACCCTGTGCCCCTGCGCAGAAGCGACACTGAGCATTTAGAGCCTTTCTCTAATGGCCAGCCATGCTGAATATTTTTTTACTTTATTTTTTTTTTCCGGTACCGGAAATTGAATTCAGGATCTCGTGCTTGCCAGGCAGGCGTGGCACCACTGAGCTACATCCCCGGCACCTGAAAACAATTTTTTAAATGTATTTATGGTTATTTATACTTCTTCTGAAGAACTGTCCGTTTCATCGTTTCACTTGGCCGTTTTTGATTGGGTCGGCGGGGCGGTCTCGTTTTTTGAGTTCTTTGTATATTGTAGATATCAGTCCTCTGATGAATAGTTGGCAAAAATTTTTTTCCTATTCTGTAAGTTGTCTCTTCACTGTTGTCTCCTTGCTGTGCAGAAAGCTTTTTAATTCAATATGATTCCATCTGTTGATTCTTGATACTATTTCTTGTGCCATTCAGGTTCTCTTCAGGAAGTCCTTGCCTTTGCCTGTGTCTTCAAGAGTTTTATCTATTTTATCTTGCAGCAGATTGAGTGTTTCTATTTTAATATTTAGATCTTTGATCCAGTTTGATTTTCCCTTCTAAGTATCTTCTCAAAAGAGCTAAGGCCATCCTATCACAGATCGACATGCATACCCACGTTTATAGCGACACAATTCATAATAATTAAATCCTGGAAGCAGAGTATATGTCCATCAACAGATGAATGGATAAAGAAAACATGGAATTAATACACACTGCCATAAAGAGGGAGAAACTTGAGTCATTTGCAGGAAAATGGGTGCACTTTTAGACCATAAGTTTAAGTGAAATAAATCAGACACACAAGCTTAAATATTGCATGGTTTCTCTTATATGAGACACCCAGATTATAAATAAAGAGCAAGATGAAAGACAGATAATGGAAAATAGGGGGATGGGTCTTTTTCAAAGGGGAAGGGGACCAAGGGATGGGGGGAGAGAGAGGAAGGGAGGGACAGGGGATGAAAAAGGGATTGAGGTGAAAAAGGAAAGAATCAAGGTATGTTCCGTACATGTGCCAACTCCTCATAAGGAATGCAATCATTATGCAGTGCAAATGTGTATTAATAAAAAAGGAAAACTGGAAAAAATACAAAACTAGGCAAAATAAAATTTAAAAAGAGATTTAGGGCAGCTTGCACTACAAAGGTCTTCTCTGTTGGCCTGAATCAGGTGGCTGTGGACACCCTATATTTTCTCTGCACCCTCCACTGGTTGACACTCTGCAGGACTGGAGCTGCTATAAAAAGATGTCTGTTATAGGAAGAAGGTCCTCAGAGTGTTGATCATCTCAAGCAAAGGAACCAGCGGGTGTGAGAGCAGAGCCCAGGTCCCAGGGCCTTCATAAAGAGCCCCTGGCCAGGGCCTCACATCCCCAGCTCTTCCCACATGGGAAAGATAGCTTTGAAAGATGTTACTGGGAGAGATGACCCAGGAGCCTGGGGCTCAAATCAACTGGCAAGGCCACAGTTCCTGAGTTCCTGTTCTCCCTGTGCCTCCAGCCACCCTAGTGAAAATGGGGTCCCCTGTTGGGCCCTTGCTGGTGTTTGTTGAGATGCAGCATTCCACAGAGACATGGTGACATCTTGGGAAATGAAGACGAAGTTGTCATAAATCACAATGCAGAAGGAAATCTCTGGACCAGTGGCACAAACAGGAACCAGGAAAAATGATCCTGTGTCCAGCCAACACCTGACCTGGGCAGGTATATAAGGCTCCAGGGCCAGGAGGCTCCACACCTGCACACCTCCCTCTCCACCTGCTCCTCTGACCTCTCTACCTCCATCACCAGAACCATGACCTGCTCTGGCTGTTCCGGAGGCTGTGGCTCCAGCTGCTGCTGTGTGCCCGTGTGCTGCTGCAAGCCCGTGTGCTGCTGTGTGCCAGCCTGTCCCTGCTCCAGCTGTGGCAAAGGGGGCTGCGGGTCCTGTGGGGGCTCCAAGGGGGGCTGTTCCTCCTGTGGGTGTTCCAAGGGGGGCTGTGGGTCCTGTGGGGGAGCTAAGGGGGGCTGTGGTTCTTGTGCAGGATGCAAGGGAAGCTGTGGCTCTTGTGGGGGATCCAAGGGGGGCTGTGGCTCCTGTGGGGGCTGCAAGTCCAGCTGGTGCAAGCCATGCTGCTGCCAGTCCAGCTGCTGCAAGCCCTGCTGCTGCCAGTCCAGCTGCTGCAAGCCCTGCTGCTGCGAGGCCAGCTGCTGCAAGCCCTGCTGTTGCCAGGTCAGCTGCTGCAAGCCCTGCTGCTCCCAGTCTAGCTGTTGTGTCCCTGTGTGCTGCCAGTGTAAGATCTGAAGCTCTGTCCACAGACTTGTGGCAGCCTGCACTGATACTGGTACCCTCGGCCTTGTCCTGGGGCCCATGAATGTTCCACTGCCCACTGACTTCATGCTCTTCACTCTAGAATTTCTGAAACATGTTATTAGGATGTATAAAACCAAGCATGCCTGCCAGGGATTTAACTCAGTGCTTTCGCTGCCTGCTGTGCAAGCGCAAGGACCCAAGTTCAATTCCCGGTATCCAAAAAAAACAAAACCAAGGATGCCTTCTCACTGATAGGGCCTTATCCCAGCTCCTTACCCACATCTTCTCCAGCCACCCCTACCCTCCCTCTCATTTTAAATGCAAACTGGAACTATTAGAAGAAATGTTGGGAAAATGTTCATACAGATTTAGTGTGAGGGCTTCCCTAAGAAAGAATTGACAATCCAAGAAGCATGTTAGGTAAGCATAAAATCATAGTTAAATGGATAAGATTATTGCATGTATTATTCAACTGTTGGGTGGGAATATCCATCCAAGCTGCAGTAGAGAACTGATGTCTACATCATCTAGATTTCCCGTAACAGTGCTTGTTGAAAATACTAGGCATTTAGTTTTGGGTTATGAAATGTGATATCATTAATACTGAGTATCTTTTTCAAGTGACTGAAATATATTATCTACATCCAGTTGTAAGATGTGAAAATGAAGCAGACTTCAGGCTATTTATTTGCCGAATAAAATATCACACATCTGACCTCTGGTGTAGATTGTGCACTCCATCCAATCTCAGAATCCTCTCTTTATGGGTTCAAAGTCAATGCTCTCACCCTCACCTGAGAGGGGATGTCTAAACACTCTTCCAAACTTCCTGTATCATTGCCTTCTCTCTCACTCTTAGCAGGTAATCCAGTTCCCATAAGGTCACATACCAATACATGCTTGGCCCAGCACAAGGCATTTTCACAATGGCACACCAAGACTATATACAAGGAGAAGTCATTGCCCCAGTCAAAGGAGAGAAGGGACGCTAGTGACCAAAGGATACAAAATTCCTGGCACAGGAATATATGATGTGTCATGACAGGATACTGCCCACCTCTTCCCTATGTTCTTCTACCCTTTCCTTGCTCTGCTAAGACCACTATTCCCTTTACTTGGCCTGACCTTCTCAGGCATGATTTCCAAGATTCACTTCAGTGATCACTGTTTAGAAAGTCTTCTCTAACAAGCCCTTTTCCTCTTCCCTTCTAGATTGGCTGCCCTTCCCATGAGTCTCCAAACTACCCCTCTAGTTGTGTGTTCCAATTGCCTGTAGATTTGTGTGTCTCCCCACAGGTGGTGGCCTGTGGGCAGGGGCACGTGTCATTTGCCACACAAATTGTTGAAGCTTATCACAGCACAAGTGTACAATGGGCAGTTTATTAGAGGCACAAAACCAATTCCATCATTTGGTAAAAAACCCTCAAGAATGGGCACAGTTCTCCCTTGTATGGTGATGAGACTGATACCAAATCAACTTCTTCAATCCTCTTACTCTACTATGGATAGCAATGTTTTCCCAACATTACTATAACTGGTCTTTTTTGAATTGGCATATTATATGGCACCTGGTCCCTGAGGTACAAGGCAGTGATTTATCTCCATAATGTTTGTTGGTTATTCTTGGCTTTAGACAGCCAAAGTTATCTTTGTTGACTTAGTACACAGAATTATCACCTTTAGTTCCACGTGCTGTACAGAAATCAGACCAAGTGTCCTATCGACAAGACCGCCTCCGTTCTAGTTTGTCACCATTTGTATCTTCCAGGGTCATTTGTATCATGGAGCTAGTAATAATGGCCTTGGAGCAATTGTAAGGAAAATATATGCAAAGCGCCCAGCACATGGTCTGCCAGAGTGTGTACTTTCTTAGAAAGTTGTTCTGCACACTTTAGGGAAGGACTTATTTTATGGAAGGAGCTGAGTGAAACAACAGCACCACTTGCACGGTTAGAAAACATGGGATGTAGCAGAAGCTGCAAGTTACCTATCCAAATTCCTTCTTGTGTTTTTTGGAATGGGATTTCATTAAGGGCAGCAATATGGTTTTTCAAAGACAACATTTCCCAGCTAGGTGAAGCTAGGTGGTCAAATTCCAATCTGTAGGGCCAGGGATGTAGCTCAGTGGTTCCACCACCTGCCTCACAAGAGCAGAGTTCAATCCCCGGTACCAAAACAAAACAAAACAAAAAAATTCCAATCTGTACAATACAGGTAGAAGTTTTTGGGTAGGACTTCCAGAAAGGCCCTTTCTGAAATAAGGGCATGATGACTGGGCACCAACTCCTAGTTTGCTCCACAAGGTAAATTTATGGACTGGCGCCAAGCTCTGAGGATGACAGAGCAGAGGGAGTCTGGGTCCCTGCGGTAACTGCCTGACACTATGGTTTATGGGGAGAGAAAATCTGAAGGGTTTAGGGTATTGTACTCTGGGGGTTTCTGTTACAGGCAGAACACCACCCAGCACCCTGTGAAGTGCTAGACCTTGCTCGCATCCCGAGATTGCGCTCCTTGAAGGATTTCTCTGGAACACTTGGAGCCAGCTGAAGACTAGGATGAGGGAAGAGCTGGTCTGAGAGCAGCAGGCCAAGCAGGAAGAGGGGCGGGAAGCTGCCTAGGGAGATGCACACACTCCTGGTCCTGCCCCTGCAGCTGCAGGACACTCCTCGCTCTGCCTCCTTCCTTCCCGGGAAGCCTCCCTCCTAGGCCCTGGGAAGTTGGCGCCCACGTAGGCGTTGCAGCCACCTGTCCCCTGGAGATCCGTGGGGGCATCTCTTGACCGCCCTTGCTCGTTGGAAAGCGCCGGGAGCCTCCAGCTCCTCACGGACGGGCTCTGGCAGCCATTGGCCGGTGTGTGTGCACGCGCGCGCGCGCGAGGAGGCGTTGCGATTAGCTGGTGGGCGGGCGCCCGGAGGGCGGTGTGGTCCCCTGCTAAGCAGGCGCGGTGCCTGTGCGCGCAGGAGTTGGTTGTGGGGCGCTGGCTGCCGTTGGGGGCCCGCTGTCCTGGAGACGGACGGGGCTGTGACCGTTCAGCCGGGTTGGGGCGCGGGGGAGCGCGGGGCCGCAGTCAGGCCCGGTGCCCGCGGACACTCGCGGGCCCCTTCTCGGGCCGCCCCGCCCTGCCTCCCGAGCCCCAGGCCCCGCGGAAGAGCGAGACGGACCCGCGGGCGCGGGGTGTCCGGAGCCCGAGGCGACGGCGCGGAGAGAGGCTCGGAACCCGCCATCCCGGCTGCGCAATCCTCACGGCCCCGCGGGATGGATTTCTCCAAGTGCAGGTAGTGCGGGGTGCGTTTGGGAGGCGTCTCCTTGAGGGTCGCGAGCCGTCGTGCAGGGGCCTTGGGGTGTAGGAATCGTACACTGGGCTCCCCGCGGGCCAGGCTGCCGGAACCCCAGCCCCAGGGCGCTGAGCGCCCCTCGGTCCTGCTCACAGTGAGCCGGGCTGGTTTCTCAGAGAAGTCCGAGACCTGAGTTTTCAGTCACTCAGTCAGTCAGTTCTGATTTTCAAAACTTGCTATTCATCGAGTAACAAGGAAAACAAGAATAAGAAGAAAGACCAAACCCAACCCGGGGAGCCAACAACAAAAAGCCACTCACAAGAGGGTTCAAGACTGAGTTTGTGACCTCTGGTTTAGATCTAATTCAGCCGCTAAGTAGGCCATGCCAAATAGGCCACGTGCCCTTGACCGAGTCACTTTTCCACGGAACACAGAGTGTATCTGTGGCTTTGTTGAAATTTTATGGGGGCGTCAGATTAGTAAAGAAAATGTTCCTCTGAGTTTTTATTTACATTTTATTATAAATCGGCAGTAGCTTTTATGTTTATGAGGTGTAGAGGGATGTGATTTGTGACAGACTAATTAATGTATGTATCAGTTTAAAAGCCTGTTTCAGTGGTGAGGACATTTGATACTCTTTTAGCGGTTCTGAAATGTATCATTCACTATTATTAACTACATTCACCATGCTGTGCAATAGATTTCAACAAAATTATTCTTCCTGTGGGAAACCTTATAGTTGTTCACTGTATCTCCCCAACCCCCCCACGGCCCCCCAATTCACAGACCTTAACTCGCATGGATGCGAATGGTTTAGATTCCACCTATAACTGAGAACATGCATTCAACTTCGTTTCTTTGGCTTATTTCATTACTATAATGTTCTCCAGTTCGGTCCATCGTACCACCATTGACAGAATGGGGGAGGGAGGTTGAATCCAGGCCCTTCCCACTGAGTTACATCCCCAACCATTTTTCTAAGTTTTATGTTGAGACTGAGACAGTGTCTCTCAGTGTTGACCAGGCCCTCAAACTTGTGATCCTCCTGTCACAGCCTCTCAGACTGCTGGGATTAGGAATTTAGGGAGAGCCTGTCTCAAAATTTTCAAGAGTAAATAAATCAAAGGGGGTGGGTAAAGACTCAAGTGGGATTGCTGCATCCAAAGATCTATAGATCTGTGTTTATTTTTTTGAGGATTGACATGCTTTTTTCATAATGTCTGTTCCCCCTTACAGACCTACTTTCTCCACAGTGTTAACAATGATTATCTTTGGACTTTGTGGCAGCCAGCCTAACGAATATGTGGTGATGTCTCCTGACATTTTTGTTTTGTTTTGTTTTGTCTTTGTTTTTGTTTTTGGTACAGGGGATGGAACTCGGGCCTTTTCGCTTGACAGGCAGGAGGCAGCACCACTGAGCTAAATCCCTGGCCCCTCTCCGTGCATCTTTGATTTGCTTTTCCCTCATGATGAGTGTTGTTGAACGGATTTTCGTGTGCCTCTTGGTCAGTTTTCTGTCTGATTTGGAAAAAATGTCTATTTAGGTCCTTTGGCCATTTCATAATTGGATTATTTGGTTTCTTTGCTATGGAGTTGCATGTGTTCCCGGAGTATTTTTAATATTAACGACTTAACAGATACATGGTTTGTCAATATTTTTTCCCATTTCATTGGTTACCTGTTCATTTTCTTGTCCTGAAGCTTTTTATTTTGACAGAGTCCTACTTGTTTATTTTTGCTTTTGTTGCCTGTGGTCTAGGTGTCATATCCAAAAATTCATCACAAAGACCAATGTCAGGGAGCTTGATCTGTTATCTCTTAGCCGTTTCACAGTTTCAAGTCTTACATTTAAGTCTTTAGTCCATTTTGCGTGGATTTTTATAAGCGGTAGAAGATAACTGTGTGGTATTTCCTTTCTTTGCATGTGTTTGACCAGTTTTCCAAATACCTTTGCTGTAGATCTAAACTATCCCTCAGTGTGTTTGGAAGGTGATTGGATCATGGGGCAGTGTACTCATCAGTGGGTTCATGCATGGCTGAGTTCTGTAGGAGAATGTGCTGTTGAGAGGTGGCACCTGGTTGGAGCTGTGTCCCTGGAGTTGGAGGTACAGCTCCCTCCCAGGGTCCTCCCTTCACACTCTGCGTCTTGCCTCCGTGGGTTGGGTGGCTTTTCCTCAGCCATGCCCCTGTACCATCCTGGATTGCCACAGAGGCAGTTGAGCATGGGCTGAATCCTCCCAAAAACTGTGAAGAAGAGTAAACCTCCTGTTTTTTTGTTGCGGGCATTTTGTCCCAGCCTTGGAAAAGTGGTGAATATACTCTGTGTGTGTGTGTGTGTGTGTGTGTGTGTGTGTGTGTGTGTACACTCTTAATTGAAGAAACTATCTTTCCCGCGTTGTGTATGCTTGGGAACCTTACCACATGGTAGTTCGCCATATATGTATGCATTTATTTAGATTGCCCTTGTTTTTGGTCATAGTTTGAGACCTAGCATTTGTCTTCTTCAGCCATACTTAGGATTTCAACCAGTAAGTTTTTCCATAGCGGTTTCTGCCATGAGGCCACCATCTAGCCTGATCTGCTGCTACAAAACACTTCCTCTCTTTGATCTCTCTGTGTGGGGGTGAATAAATGTCCATCCCTGGATCATACTTCCCTGCCTGGATGCTGTAATGTTTGTGTAGCACAGAGAGGTAGCCACTATTGGACACTGCTAGAAGGCCCATGAATGATTTCTTGAAGGGAACAAAATCATGGAGTTTTGAAAATCTTTCAGGGTCATTTCTGTTGTAGCTCCAGCACTACCATGTGTTCTGTGGGCACCTGTATATTGTAAATTTTGGGGGTTCTACCTATGCAAAGGAAAATTGCTTTGCCCTGCGTATGAATCCAGGATATCTTTCCATCCAAAAGTTGTGAGTATTTCCTGTGTGGCCTGGATTCTTTTAGTGGTTCAAATGGATCTACTACAGGATTCCATGGGCAATCCCTGTGTGCAGAAGGCCCACACAGTCTTAGCTGCTCATGGGAATGTTTCTCACTTAGATTGCTGTGTTTGCAAAGTCAGCCCTGATAACTATTTTTATACTTTATAAAGACTGATTCTACTCTAGGTGGAAAGGGTCCTGGAGACTTTACCCTTTCTCCACTTTCCTGGGTCTTCTGTTTAAGGAATGAAAGTACCTGTTTAATTCTTCAGTTTCTTGCATCTTCTGTCATGAGATTTAAAATATCTTTGTTTCAACCCAATTTTGCTTTTATTCTGTTCCCAATACGGTTTCCCAAGAGGTTTGCAGTATAACATAATCATCATTTAAAAATAACATATTTTCTTCTAAAGATAATGTGTATTGGGTGTCAAATTTAGAAAATATCAAGAATCAGAAAATTAAAACTACCTCTAGTCTATCTTGCTTACATATTGGTGTATAATTTTCTGGCCTTTTGTCTGGGCTCTGTCTCTAAAGCTGACAGCATACTCTGTATTCTACTTTGTAATTTGTATATTTTCAATCTAATATTAGACAAATAGGCGTGTGTTTTACTCACCATTCTAATTCTTTTCAAACAGGTGTTCTATTGTTAGAATTGGGACCTGAAGAATCTTGTTCATAAGTTACTATAGAGGATAAATTCAGAAGCCCAAACTACTGACCCAGAAACACAATTCCCTTCTCTGCTCTTCTGCTCCCTTTCTTCCTGTCCCCTCGAGTGCTGACGTCCTGTTCCCACTCTCCCAGCCCCAACCTAGGGCGGTTCTGTCAGGGGAGACTCTGGAGGAACATTTCTCCAGGCAGACATTACCCTGCAGTTCTCCTCTCCCACCTTCCCAGCTGGCCTTTCAGAATGTTTACTGCTTCCTTCTTTGAAGTTCCCACATTTATGTTATGGCAAAAAAAGTTACAGAGAGCAGCATGTATTTACAGAAGTTTAATAATAAAATCATGAAAAAAGAAAGCCAATTGATAGAAAATTGAAAATATAGAAGTAGCATATAATTCCTAAATGGAGAATGAACTAGATCTAAGAAGAACTAAGCTAGCTCTAAAATGTGTTTACCATTCTTCAGTCAGGCTTTCTCTGTCGGAAAATGTTAGTGCACAGTACATCCAACTCCACACATGCCCCAGCACATAGTCGGCGTAGCAATCATTCATTTCAGTGTCTCCCCACCTATGCAGAATCCTAATGTATACAAAATTCCTCAGGTACAATTATAATAAGTGCTTAAAGAACACACCTAGTGGTGCAGATGCTGAAGTTCTGTATACATATAAGCACTTCACCATGCAGGCTCTATTCTGGGTACAGCCAGACTATGCCAAATCAGTGAATCATGTGCTAGGTCCTGAAATATTTTTTCTAAAATATTATTTGCTACTGCAGTTATTATTTGTTTGTGTGTGTGTGTGTGTGTGTGTGTGTGTTTGTATGTGTGTTTAAATGGTGTTGAAGAGATGGGAAGGGGTTTACATCAATTAAAGGGGGGATTCCAAATTAAGTCTTTGGGCATCTGAATTCAGATAAACCCAGCATGTGCTGCAATGCAGAGTCTGGTCAAAGGGCACCACATGTTAAAATTGTGTATCACACCATGGTGGCCTTTATTTCCTGTTCTTAACAGTAGTGCTTACCTTCTGACCACAGAAAAGGTCCAGAGGAAGAGGACATATCTTTCCTTTTTGACCCCACTGCAAATGCTGCTGCTGCTGCTGCTGCAGACTGGTTAAATGGAATGCCCCCGGGCCACTAGGCTGAGCTGAGGCTGCAGGTGTGCTAGGATTGGCCTCAGATGTGAATGCGCCTGGTGGATTATTTTGGGTGATGTTGAAATTTGTGGTGCTGCTGCCAGATCGGGGGATCAAACTGGGCTGAGGGGCTGTCCCTGAGCCAAATGCAGACTGAGCAGGCTGTTGTCTTAACATGGGAGGCTGGCTCCTGTTGGGCATGACTCCGAAAGTAGGCGGTGCAGGCTGAGAACCACCAGAAAACAATGCTGTTGAAGATGACAGAGCTCCAAAGCTCAGGGGATTAGGCTGTCTGGCCCCTTGATATTTTCCACATGGTGTGGTCTGGTTAGCACCAAATGCTGGCCTGGCAGATGGCGCTGACCATCCAGTGCCACCTCCAAAGGAGGACCCTGCAGAACTAAAAGTGGTTGTGCCTCCCAGGCTGCAAGCAGAGGTTGCAGTAGTCTTACTGCCCAGTCCTGATTCCAAGGCAGACGAGTTGACAGCAATAGCTGAGCTGGATGTGGCTGCTGGTTTTCTGTCCTGAGAAAACAGCAGAGACTGAGAAAGACTGGATTGAGCAAGGTGGTGGAGAGGAGAGCTGCTCACGGGCT
The DNA here is from genome assembly GCF_000247695.1 of Heterocephalus glaber. Next base: position 14,381,843 of record NW_004624767.1, on the reverse strand, counting down.
CGCTGGCCCATCCAAACCCCAAGGCAGCCATGGGTGCAGTGGAGGAGGAGGTGGCACTACCAAGTAGGCCACCACCAGCTGAAGTGGCCAGTGTGCTTGGACCAGAGGACCTGTTGTTGTTCCGGTAACTGAAAACAGGCTTTGCTGTGCCTCGATCAGCTGTGACGCTGGTTTGCACTCCAGAAGCAAAAATGCACTTTGTTGGCTATTCCTCTTCCTTTCCTTGCTGCCCAACAGAAAGTCTAGAGTTCAAACTATTACCCTTCTTACCGTGTTGTTTAACTTCTTCACGGTTAGAATCAGTTGAAACTCCAGATGTAGACTCTCCAGTGGGTTTAGAAATTTTAAAGCCTTCACTCCTGGGGTGTCTAGACCCAGAGTCAGAGGATGCACTTCCTTTGACTCCTCCCCGATCTCCAACTTTAAAATTTCCAGTGTTTGTCACTGTCTGAGAAGGCCTAGAAGAGAATGAAGGGGCACCAAATTTGAAGGGTGAGGCCGCTGGATTCAGAGTCCAGGAAGATGTGCCCCGGCCTTGAAAGTGAGATTGTGTGCCTGGCCTGTCTCATTCACATGCTATACACGTGGTAAAGTCTGCTTGATTCTCCACTAGGCATGCTTCATGGTCCCATTTCCCCTCAGGCCTCTTGGACTTGTCCAATCCTAGAGGGTCTCCAGAAAACAAGAGAGACAGGTACCTCGCTGCTACTAGAAGCAGGGACCGACCTTGCTGGTTTCTCAAACATACAGGACACACATCTGTTGTCTTCTGCCTTGTTAGAAACCCAGCAGAGTGGGCACAGCCAAGATCACACAGGCCTTTTGAATGTACCTCCCAATCTTAAGGCACCAGAGGTAATGGTGCTGCAGGAAGATGACTTAGTCCTTCCTAGTGAATGCAGTTTCTCAAACCGCTGTCCCCCTAAGGACTGGCTTCATAGCAATTCGAGGTTTGAGTGTTTCCCAATTGCATCTCCTCACCTCAGGTTTATTGTGAACTAAAGAGGTATCACAATCCCAAGTTCCTGTTGCTAATTCAAATTTGTCTCCAGAGCCTGTCCCGAATGCAGGCAGAGTTGCTTTGCCAGGTTTGCTGGAATCAGTGTGTTCAACGCTTTCTCCTGGTGGCAGTTTTACATTGTTCCGAAACAGACATGTATCACACTTCCAGAAGGATTTAGGTTTTACACATTCCTCGCACCTGATTGCACTAGAAGGAAAGGTACTGCTTGCTGGTTTTGTATAAACGAGTGGCCCCGCTGTGTTAGGCTGAGCAACAGGAGACTCTCCCTTTTGGCCCGTGAGAGCTGCAGAACTTTTCCAAACATCTAGGGTGCCTCCTCCTTTTGGGAGTTTTGCAGGTGAAAGGCCCTCCGAATCCTCATTTTGCCTCTTACAGTTTGTTCTCTTCACCGCAGTGTCTTGAGTTGAACTCCTCAGAACTGGTTCTGAAGCCCCGCTAGAGCCAGAAAGTTCTGTGTTTGCAATAGGCACACTAAATGTAAATGGAGTAAATGATGGAGGTGGTACAACTGCCTCCGTAGATATTATAATGGGAGGTGAAAATGTAAACATGGACTGCCGGTGCTCTGGAAGAGGTCCTTTGTACCTTGTTTGCTGGTGACTGAGAAGAACTCACGGGTGATGGAGAAGTTGTGATCTCATCAGAACTGAGAGTGATGGTAGGCACTGAAGGACTGGTGATTGGTGCAGAGATTTTTGGCAACACTGGTACTTCCATTTTCTCCTCTTCCGGAGGTTTAGAAGCAACCTCTCGTCTCATCACCTCCATGACCTCCTCCAGAAGATAAGCCATCGGCTACAGGGATACTGAAATTTGCGTGTGGAAAGCCACTTTCTGGTTGTCTGTTTTGTCTGGGTATCATATTTTTTTCATTTCCACTACTGTCCTTTTTATCTGTTCTTTGACCAGTCTCCCGTAATTCACTAGACGTGGTCAGAGGTAGTTTAAAAGGAATAGTGTTTTTTGTTGCTGTGGAAACTGGCTCCAGGGTTGTGGGGCTCTGAATAGGGAGGTATGGAGAGCTCCCCTTGGCTCTTTTGGCCTGCATCTCTGTGATACCTATCCTGCTCCTATCAGGAGAATTCAGAGAAGAAAAAAACATGTGGAATTCTTTCCACATTTGTGAAAGAACTTGACATCTCTAGAAAGCGCAGTGTCCTGTGAGCTGTTAAACTGGTTACATCATAAGGTTGCACATGGAGTGGGTTGGCTTTCATCTTTGTGACTGGCACCTGATACGGTGTCTTTCATGGTTGAGACAGCCTTGGAGCAGCTGCTGTCCCACCACGTGTTTTTCCACAATAAAAAGGAGAGTTTCTGAGCCGACCTGTTTTAGGATTTGAGAAATTGGCAAGTGAGGGGGACAGGATTCCAAAGCCAGACAAGGTGCGTGCTGTTTTTGAGGTGGTGGACGAGCACATTCAGCCTCCAGAGACCCCTGAGGTGGCAATGGAGTGTTGTGTGAAACTGCTCTGTGTTTATCAGGGGCTCTGGAAGAACAACTAGTGGTTGAGATGTCACAGCCCTGAGAGGTAGAATCTGTCGTTTCTGCACAACTGCCAATTGGGAGTGCATTGGAACCAGTACTAGATGTTGAAGATGCTTCTGTATTACTGACTGCCGGTTCAGGAGTGCTATGGCTATCACTGGTACTTGAGCTGTCCTCCTCTACATACATGACGTGGTCATCTGTATTTTGTGACCCATGTGCTACCTCGTTTGTGTCTGTTGAGCAGCTACATGCCTCTTCATTCTTACTGAAGTATGTCTGTAGCCACTGTGGCAGAAGGTTCTTAATAGACTCTGTAAGGCTGCTAAGAATGCCCTGGCGCTGTGGTGGTCCCTGCTGGTAAGGCTGAATTGGTCCCTGATGGCAAAGTTGCTCCAGGATCTTTCCTCCCCCTCTGAGACCTACCAGCAGAAGCCAAAAAAGAATGGCCTCAACTAAGGAGTGGGAATGAAAGAAATCCTGGAATCACAAGTATATAGGAGGTCTAGAAAGTGTTGATCCTCCTAGAGAAGGAATCCAAGGAGCATAGGAAAAAAATCTTCAAAACACAGGTAGTTGGTACAGTCATGAACGTAGAAGATTGTAGATTTGTGATGAAGATTTGTTTGCTTTTCTCAGTAAGAAAAAGGTGATTATTATCCAGGAAAAAGTCCTTGAAAGTAATGTATTGTCCAAATTGGCAGTGAAGCAAAATATGTCCCTGTTTTTTCTTGTTTGTTTGTACTTTCCTGGTAATGGGAATCAAACTTAGGACCTTGCAATTGCCAGGCAGGCAGGGGACCACTGAGCTACATCGCAGGCCGAGTATGTCCCCGTTGTAAGCAACTGATACGATTAAAGAAAATTCATTTCACACGATGCTTGAAATGTTTTACTTTGATCGGCACAGGTTTGGTGATAAAATACTTGTCTACGTGCTGTACTCCGTTAAAATAAAATCTGTGTACGGATTACCACATAGCTATTATCTTCAACTTCTTAACCATACAGATAATTATATTGCATTTCATTTCAGATTTTACAATAAAAGTGTAGACTAAGCATGAGAAAATAGTAGATTACCTGATATTTAAATGTTCAAAGTCTTGATATAATGAAAAAGGCATACTTGGCAGAACTTTAAAATATAGGGGAAGAAGAGTAGATAGGTGAACTATTTGATTTATTTTACATAGAGGAAATGAAGATATTTTTGAAAGTTCATAGGAGAAGAAATGGATAAAGGATATTATTTTAAATTATATTGATAATCTTATTTGATGTATTAAATGAGAAAAGGCTTGGCCTGGCAGAGAAGTAAATGAAACAGTTTTCTCATCTTTTCTATCAGGAATTCAATTTTGTGGTTTAGACATGATAGTACTGTATGAGAATCACATATCTACCCATGTGCCTGTAATCCCAGCACTCGGGAGGCTGAGGCAGGATGATCACCAGGAGTTTGAAACCTGTCTTAAGAAGTGACAAAAAAGGATGAGCTAACAAAGTATACTGATATACCTTATATATACCTTATCCTTTAGGCAGGCATGGCTGAGGATTTTCCCAGCCCTGAAGGCGGGGATGGTAGAGTTTTATTGACAATTAAAAACAGGTAACAGTGTAATTAGGCACTCCTAATTTGGAAAGAGAACAGGTTTTAAGGTGAAAGCTTTTTGAAGGTCAGGGATGAGACCAGGTGGGCAAACAGGTGAGCTGGCAGCTTGGGCTCTCCAAACCTTCTGAACTAAGTCAGGCTCTCCTGAAAACCTGGCCTCTCTGAAACCTGTTGTGAATGGCAAAGGTGGCAGCGTTCCCACAGATGAAACTCTCTCAAGTCTTCCCCCTCAAAGAGGACAAATCTGCCCATCCCAGTCCACACCAGTTCCATGCACACCCTGGGGTGGGTGACTCTGTCCTGGGAAGGGACAATCTACAGTCCCAGAAGGTGCCGACACTACTATCTAGAGTCTAGGAGTTGGGATAGAAGAGAAAACCAATGGGATAGGACCAGCCATGTATGTGTGGGAACATCCACCAGGATTCAGGTTTTGAAACACATGAGGCCCTCTGAATGGTCTGTTAACCCAAGGGATGGAAGCTGCTCATCACTAACCTGTAGTCAGAATGGTGAGATGCTGGAACTCCCTTGGGAGGCTTTTCTGCGAAAGGCCAGAGAGTGTATGATGTGGGCTTTATAGGTTCCCAGGTCTCTGTGACAACTGCTTACACCATTGTTGCAACACAAAATAACTAGTGAGTGGTAAAGAAGAGGTCTGGCCACATTCAACAAAAGCAGCTGGAATTGAAACTGCATGCACTAAATACTACAGTTTTTCTTTATCAGTGATACCTTAGAAAAGTTAGTCATAGAAAAAAAGAATGCTCTATTTTTCCCAGGGCCCAAGGTTTATGGTAAAGGAAATGATAAGGACAACAGGATTTCTGGACTCAGTAGAGATGAGACTGGGTCAAATGTTGCAAACACAAACACTTCTGCATAGGCAAGCTTTGTCGGGGGGCACTTCGGCCAAAGTGGGGCTTTGGTTGAAAGGAGGCAGCAACTGATTTAGAGAGTGACTAAACTACTGCTCCTAGAACAAAGAGCGCAGCAGGTTTTTATTGATTTTCCAGGGTGGCTAAAGTCCAGCAAATTCCACTGGCCAAGGGCACAGTTCCAAACCATGTTTCTTTTTGTACTGGGCTTGGATCAAGAGGTGCTCACAGTCAGTTCATCCTAGAGGCTGTTGAATTTTCCAGTGTCTAGTGCCATCATTCTGTGCAAAGGCCTTGTAGTAGATGTTCTAATAGCAGGTTGGAAACCCCTTGCCCTGTGCCTATGATACTGTTTTCCCAGTGTTTTCTTCTAGTAGCTTCAAGATTTCTAGGTCTTGGACCCATTTTTTTGTTTGTTTGTGGGTTTTTTTGTTTTTTTGTTTTCTTTGGTACTGGGGATTAAACTCCAGTCCTCGTGCTTGTGAGGCAGGCGCCAGAACCACTGAGCTAAATCCCCGGCCCTTAGACCCATTTTTGAATTGAGATGTGTGCAGTTTAAGAGATAAGGATCTAATTTTAGTCTTCCACAAATGGATAGTTTCCCTAGCACCATTTGTATCTGTTTTTTCTCAGATGTATGTTTTTGGCTCCTTTGTCAAGAATCAGATGGCTGTAGTTACATGGTTTACTTCTGTGTCCTCTATTCTATTCTAATGGTCTGTGTGTCTATATTTGTGCCACTATCGTGATGTTTTTGTAGCAAGTTTTGAAATCTGGAATTTTAATACCTCCAGAACAAACCAAACTGAAAACCAATAGAAGGAAGGAAAGACCAGAGTTGAAACTAATGAAATGGACACTAAAAGAACAATACAAAAGATCTATGAAACAATTGATTTTTTGAAAAGACAATCCAAAAATTGGTAAACCCTTAGCCAAACTAACATTAGCCAAAGATAAAATTAGAGATGAAAAAGGTGATATTACAACAGATATCACTGAAATCCAGAAGATTATTAGGAACTACTGTGAATAAGCATTTCAATAAATTAAAAAATATAGAAGAAAAAGTATAAGTTTCTAGGCATAGGCAACCTACCAAAATTGAACAAAGAGGATATAAAAAAATCTAAACAGATCAATATCAAGCAAAAAGATTGAAGCAGTAGTAAAAGAAAAACTTTTCTTTTAAAAACTTTTCTCCCAACAAAAAAAAGCCCAGGACTGGATGGATTTCCTGCTGGATTTTATCAGACCTTTCAAGACAAACTAATATCAATGCTCTACAAACCATTCCTTGAAATAGAAAAAGGAAGGAATGATGTTTCCAAATTTATTCTTCAAAGCTAGTATGACCCTGATACCAAAGTAGATAAGGACTCAACAAAAAGAAAAAACTACAGACAAACATGTTTGAGAAACATCGATGCAAAAATCCTCAATAAGTTTTTTTTTTTGGTACCAGAGATTTAACTCCAGATCTTGCGCTTGCAAGGAAGGCGCTGGAACCACTGAGCTAAATCCCTGGCCCCCTCAAAAAGATTCTTGCAAACAATCCAGCAGCATATTAAAAACATCATGTATGAGCTTCATTTTGGGGATGCAAGGGTAATTCAACATATGTAAATCAGTAAATGTAACACATAAATAGAGTCAAGGATAAAATTTGGTTGTTATCCCAATAGATACAGAAAAGACTTTGACAAAATTCAACATCCCTTCATAATAAAGACCCTTAAGAAACTAAGTGCAGAAGGATCTTACCTCAATATAGTTAAAGCCATATACGACAAACCCACGTATATTGAATTAGGGATAAACTGAAACCCTTTCTTCTAAAATCAGGGTCAAAACAAGAGTGTCCAGTCTCACTTCTGTTCAATATGGTACTTGAAGTTTTAGCTATAGCCATTAGGCAAGAGAAAAATAGAAGGGATCCAAATAGGAAAAGAAGTAAAATTATTCCTATTTGCAGACTGTAAAATCCTTTACTTAGAAGACCCTAAAAACTCCATCAAAAGCCTTTAGATCTGATAAACAATTCAGCAAAGTGTCATGATGTAAAATTGACTTACAAAAATGAATTGCTTTTCTCTACACCAATAATGAACCTGCTGAAAAAGAAATGAGGAAAACAGTCCCATTAAGAATAGCTTCAAAAAATAAAATAAAAGACTTAGCAATAAGCCTAAGTAAAGAGGTGAACGACCTCTAGAATGAAAATTCCAGAACACTAAAGAAAAAAATTGAAGAAAACATTAGAAAAAGGAAAGACTTAGCATATTCATGAATCCACAGAATTAATTTTTTTTTTGTACCGGGAATTGCCGCCGAATTAATATTAAGATAAATTAAGATAGCCATATTATCAAAAGTGATCTACTAATTCAATGTAATCCCCATCAAAATTCCAATGATATTCTTCACAAAACTAGAAAAAAAATCCTAAAACTCATATGGAAGCACAATAAACCAGAATAGCCAAAGCAATCCTAAACTTGCAGTTCTTACTGGGGCTCAGACAAGAAAATTTGGCAGTAAAGCCAGACAGTGCTGCAAGCTGCCATTTGGGCCATTTGGGCTATTTGGGCTACATGACAAACTGATTGTTAGTGGCAGTGGCAGAATGAAAGTTGTGGGAGCCTCTGGCCAACCCAATCAGAGCTCCCTCTGTGGAGTCTTGGAGTGAGTCCGTATTCTTCAGTTAACAGCTATTCTGGAAAGCAGTTTCTGACTGGCTACAGCCCTGGTAGTCTGAATGCCTGACCCTGGGACATGAGGAAGCTATGTAACTACCTAACAAGACCTGGATGATTCCTGACCCACCAAGTTATGAAGCTGGAGTTGGACATGCACAGCACCATGGCATGAGCAGTCACAAGCAGTACTCCAAGATGGAAGACCGGACACAGGCAAACTAGGAAGCACAGCTGGGTTGCCCTGACCCGTGGCCCATGTTCCCATGGGCACTGTACTTACTACTTTCCTAGGACATTATAAAGCCAAGGGGAACTTCACCTTGGGCTAAGGAACCGTCTACCTCAGCTGTCACGGGTTCACTGCATCCTCCTCAGACACAGCCACCTGGCACACTCAGGCCACTCCCTCCTGAAGCTCAAGCTCCATCCTTTCTCTATGATTATTTTTGGGGTTGAGGTCCTTGAACCTCGGTTCATATCATGCTAGGAGAAACAAAAAATTAGTGGCTCAAAAGATTATTAGATGGTTCAGAAGAAATTCACCACAACCCAGCAAAAGGAAGCACATTAAAGAAGAGAAATGGGAATGCGGAGAGAGAACTAGATGGTTGTGTTAGTCTGTTTTCTATGTTTGTAACACAATACAGCAGATTGGGTAAATGATAAAGAGAAGGGATTTATTTTGGTTCACTGTTCTGGTTCAAAGTCCAGAGCCACATCTGGCAATATCTAGAAGGAGCGTAGGGCATCACATGGCAAGAGACAGGGAGTTTGAGAGAGCCCTTACCAAACTGGTGGCTGCAGCAAAGCTGTTCTTAAAATAAGCCATTAACCCATTCATACCATCTGTGGATTAATTCACTTACAAGGACAAAACCCTGCTAACATCTAAAAGTTCTACCTGATTCTACTTCTTTTTTTTCTTTTTCTGATTCCACTTCTTACTTCCTCACACATCAGATCAACATGATTTTTGAAGAAAATACCACATTCAACACCAAAACATTGTGAAATTGTGAATCATACATGTCTAACATTATTTCCTTGGGGAAGAAGTGCAGAGGGGCAACAGCAGAGGCAGAGAGAATGTAATGAGCAATTACTGAACTCCAGCTATGGGACAATATGTTCCTATGTTGCCTTAAATTTTCACAAACTTAACAAAACATTCACAAACTTCCGATTTTTAAACATAGGGCTCTGCTAACTCACTCTAATGGGGCCCTAGAGCTGCAACCATAAGATCTGAAAACCTGATCAGGAAACGGTGGTGCAAGAAAAGCAGCACAGCCTGGGACCCAACCGGCTCACTCTGGTGAGGAGCCACACTGGGTGCTGGCTCCCGCACTCAGGCACCTGTAGCTTCCAACTGTGACAACGTCTCCTCCTCACCAGGCCCAAAGCCTTTCTCCCTGTCATTATCTACCCAGGTCACACAATTAATTAATGACAGAGTGAAGCTAGAAATTTGGGTTTCTCGTTCTTAATCCAGTAAGCGTCCATATTCATCAACCCCCTTAAAGGAGGAAAAGGAAATTACTGTATTTTTCCTATTTTTAGTATACATAATGCTTTTAGTTCCTATGCCTTGAGAGGTAATAATCCCTTATGCTAAATCACCAAGGAAAAGAGAACTTTTCTCAATTTTCTTCTTCTGAGGCGTAGGAAGAAACAAGTAGAATCATTACCTTGGAAAAAACCAGCTTTATGCAAAACCATGATGCCAAGTTTTTCTTCAATTCCTTCTTTATTTTATGCTCCTACACCCAGTCCCCAATTAACTCATTCCCCTCCCCTTGTTCTTCCTTAAAATCTCTCTGATATTTTACTCTTTTGTATATAAATGGTATATGTTTAATGTACACACACATCCACTAGGTGTACCTACCACCTGTTTTAGGAAATATATCATTGGAGCCTCTCCTTTATCCATCCCTGATTACGTCTTCTCTCTAATTCTCAGAAATAACTATCCTGTCATTTCTTTCTTTTCTGTCCTTTCTTTGCTTTCCTTTATGGTTTTATTACAGTGTTCAATACATTGTTTAGCTTAATGCATGATTTTAAACTTTATATAATTAGCAAAGACATAAATATGTTCCTGTAATTTTCCCCAACATTTCATTTGTCAAAAATTGTCATATATAATATATGTATATATGTAGTTGATATATATATGAGATTATTGTGATTTTTTTTTTTTTTTTGTACCCAGTTCCTGGCTCAAAACTTCCTCCCCAAGATAGGCCACAGAAACTAGAATTTCTCTTCCCCACAGCAAGTCATAGAATTCTGAACTTCCTTTTTCTTTCTGTCTGGGAATTGACCATAAAGAAATTCACTATTCCACTGTGACAGATCATCACACCCTCGCATTCCACAGGGACCCTGCTCCACAACCTGGAGGGAGAAATGTTACACATTGAGACCAAGAAGAATCTGAACAGACCGGCCTTACTGGGCTTCCCTCTGGGTCTGTTAATAGTAGGTCAGACCGTTTTGTCCAGTAACATTGACATGGTTGTCCATGCTTCAATTTTCAATCCTATCCAAGTGAAGCTCCATAAAAACGCACAAGAACAGGATTTGAGAAGCTTCTCCCTACTGAAAATGTGCAAGTTCCTGGATCCTGGTGCCCCTAGAGGGGCGTGCCCCTTCTCCCATGCCTTGCCCTATGCATTTCTTCATCTGTATCCTTGGTGCTACCCTTTGTAATAAACTGGTAAATATAAGTGATTCCCTGAGTTCTAGAAGCCATTCAAGCAAATTAATCAAGGAGAGGCTTGTGGGAACCCCAGTTTATAGCCTGTGGGGTTACAATTGTCATCTAAAAGGGAGGGGGCAGCCCTGGGAACTGAACCTTCAACCTGCGAGATCTGACACCATCTCCTTTAGAGAATACCTATCTGGTATCAGCTGCAGAACTCATTGCTTGCTGGTGGGAAGAAATCCTCACACCTTATGAGGTCACAGAAGTCATTTGTGTTCGTGGAAGTTTTTTGTGTTCATCATGGTACGAGAGAAACCAAGATACTTTGGATTTTTGACAATCAGAATGTTGATATGTGCTGTTTTCATTGCTGTATTGCATTTGTATTCCTTAGATGAATATATAAAATATATTTATCCCTCCTTTGGTTTATGGTCAGGCCAATATTTCTGCTATTATGAACCAAGCTGCCCAGAATATAGTTATTTAATCCTTATGATTTGCAAAGCCAAATCTATTCCTATGCCATCTATAGTTATGAATTTCCCATGTTTATGTTGCCAGCTTCTGTATTCTGATCCATTGATCTTATTAGATTAAATTACAAGCTCTTAATCACTGTACCTTTGTAAATCATAGGATTACCTAGGAGGGCAGCTGTATTCTCTTTCAGAAGTGTCTTAATTATTCTTGGTCTTTCACTCTTTCAAATCAATTTTGGAATAATTTTGTCAAGTTTCCATAAATAACCCTTTAGAATTTTACAGTTTTATTCTGAATTATATTGCACTAGAGAGAATTGAATCTTGTATCCTTGAATGTGTTATTTTATCTATTTATTTAAATCTTCTTTGATCTCTTCCAGTAAATTTTTATAATTTTCCTCATAAGGTTTATACCTCTCAGGCTAGATTTATTTCTAGAGTAGCTCATATTTTGGTCTGAAATTCAGTATTCAAAATTAAATTATGCCAAAGGCTTTAACCAGGAGCTTCAAATTCAATTATCCGTGAAGCCATATAAAAGATAAATTATCTATTAAAAAGATAAATGTAAAAAGCAGTCTGAGCTTAACACAGAAGATGAACATTGAAGGACGACCTCTGATTAACACCAGCCAGTTGTTGCCCAATGTTAACAGAGCTTGCAAATATTTCAGGTCAGCTAGAAGTTTTAAACAGGAATTAGGGATGAAAAATATCTAAACAATGAAAACTGAAATATCAGGTTTCAGCCAGCAAATCAGGGAGTACTTCAGAGAGCAGAAAAGAAAGGAAGCCAGTCAGAGGCCCATAAAAACAATAACTAAAGACAATAACAACTATGGTTAAGAGTGTGGAGAAATTGGGATTCCTTGCTCGTGGGAATATAAAACAGTTCAGCAACTTTGGAAAGCAGTTTGGCAGTTTCATAAAAGGTTAAGTAGAGTTCACATATGACCCAGCAAATCCACTTCTAGGTATATATCCAAGAGAAATGAAAACACATTTCACATAAAAACGTGTAAGTAAATGGTCATAACAACGTGGTTCATAATAGTCAAAAAATGGAAATGATCCTAATGCCCATCGAGTGACAAGTGGATAGATAAAATATAGTAGACCTACACAGTTGAATAGCATTTAGTCATATAAAGGGATAATGTACTGTGGCATGCTATAGCATGGAGGAACCTTGAAAACATCATGCTCATAAGTGGAAGAATCCGTTCGCAAAAGGCCAACACACTGTGTGATTCCAATTATATGACATTCAGAATAAGCAAATCCTTAGAAACAAAGTTAATTAGCTACAGGGCTAGAGAGAAAATGCATGATGACTGGTAAGGGTAGGGTGTTTATTTGGGAACTGATAGAAAATATTCTGAAATTTGATAGTTGTGATAGTTTCAAAACCTTATGAAGATACTAAAGACACTGAATTGTATGGACTAAAAGGGTGAATCTTATGATACATGAATTATGTCTTAATTTTTATTTTTTAAACATAGGAGAAAAAAGAAAGCAAGTATGTCCCTTTAAACTTAAATCTGCCAACATAAGCTAGTTTTGAGTTGAAGATTAAATGGCAGTGCAGTGAACATCTTTAGAGGTAAACCTTTGCACATACCCAAGATTATTTCTGTGACACAAATTTCTTGATACTTAAGGATGATGTGCTTTGTCTTTATAGAGATTGAAAGATTTTATGATACAGTAAATGATAAATCTTGTGGTGTTTTTTTCTTCTGTTTATCATCCTGCTGAAAAGGAGGGTGCCAGTTTATTTGATTTGTGAAAAAACTCTTTTCCAGTTTTAGAGGCATCGTTAATATTGTTTGTCAGTTATAGTTTAACAGTAATGTGCAAGGCTAAGCATGAACAGTCAGGCCAACCAAGTGAGAATTTATAAATGAGAGGACAAAACAAAAATTTCTAGGTATTAGATCAAAGGGAAGAGACAGCTTTTAAGGATTTTTATACATGTTGCTAATTGCCCACCAGAAAAGTTAAACCATGTATCCTTAGCAGCCTACTTGAGTGTTCACTTCCTCATATTTACCCTTTAATCTTTGTCAAATTAGTGGAGGAAGTGGTAGCTCCCTATTTTTTAAAATTTTTATTTTTTGGTACCGGGGATCGAACCCAGGACCTTGAGCTTGTGAGGCAGGTGCGGTGCCACTGAGCTAAATCCCCAGCCCTGTAGCTCCCTTTTTTGACAGGGTTTTATTCTCAACTGCTAATTCAAACACTGCCCTAGTCTCTTTGTTTCTAAAGCTTTCAACACGACAGTTCATTCCATATGCCATTGCTATATTAATCATATAGTAGAGTTCCCATGGCACTATTTCTCGGTTTAAAAATCTCCAGCGACTCCTCACTGCTTCCTGAATTACATACAAACTCTTCTGTCTGTTATTTAACACTCTTCAATGTAACCTCATTACATATTTCTAATCTCAGCCTCCATTTTCCATCCCATATCTTATGATGCAATCAAAATCATAGTCATTCTTTTCTAAAGCATGACCCATAATTTCTAATCTCTGTGTCATCTAGTAGTGATGAGAATTCATAGCTAGCATAATGCTACAAACCTCCCCTCCCCTGCCCAAGGCAGATACTGCTAATTAATGTCTGGTCTGTCTTTCCTATTGGGCTGGGATACAGTGTCTCAATATAGTGTCAACCGCTGATAATTAAATTAACACGAGGTGAAACTAACTTGCAACCCTGTTAATAGTTCTTTCACCTAATTGGCCTCCATCCTAGGTCTTTACTGGAATCTTTGCTATCAATTGAAATTCCCTTCCAATGCTCTCTCCTTTAGAAAGATTTTCTTGTTCTACCCTGAGCTTCCAGTTTGTTAAGCCCTTTCCATGCTCAAATGTCGGGAGCAATGCTACATAATTTTAGGAAAAAATCATTTGATTAGGCCTAGTTCTCCTGCCTACAGGCCAGCTATGGCATTTTGAGACATGATTCTATTTTGGCCTCCGGTCCCAACTGGGACCTCAATGATCCGGTGATGCTGTAATTCTCCAAGACAAGATAACACCAGTTGAAGACATCCTGGGAGGAACAAAATCTTCATCTACTCAGTTCCTCGATGTTCTTGGATTGTTACATTTTGTTTACACGGATGTACTGAACTCTGCGAGTCATTTGTTACATCTGTTTCTCCTGATGTACTCAATAAAAGGTGCAGGAAGCTGGGGGCTTTCGTCTTGTCTCCCAGAGCAGCACTAATCAGGCCGAAAGCTCAGCTTCTTCTCCAAGTCTCATTTTTTCTACCTTTTCTGAATAATAAGTTAATTAGCCTTGTGCTGCCTTGGCTCCCAGGAGACTAGGACTTACTGCAGAGCTTCTAGTAACGTCCCCTTTCCCTGTTCCCTACACTCATATACTGGTGCTTATGACTTCATTTTAACTTTTCTTTTTAACAGATATGGTTTTTAAAATTTTTATTTTTATTAGCACGTGTTTGCAGTACATGATGACTACATTCATTATGGGGAGTTGGGACATGTACATAACACAGTTTAATTCACTGTGTGTTTCTCCCCCTCCCTCCCCTCCTTTACCCCCTCCATCTTGTGTCCCTTTGGGATTGTGTTTTAAGGCAATAAGAGTGACCAAATTTCAGATTCCAAACCAGTTTACCTTAGTTCAATCCTAGATCCACTCCAACAAGGTATGAGCCCTTGAGCAAATTGTTCAATATCTTTGAGCTTCAGTATCCTCTTCTGTATAATGGTTGTAATAAGCAGATCTACTACAGAAAGTTGTGAGGATGCAATGAAAAATTGCAAACCAAGTGCTTAGCCAAGTGTCGTCCACATATTAAGGCTACAAAAGTGACCTTTTTACCAGGTGTGGTAGTGTACAATGATAATCTTAACTACTTGGAAGGTTTACAGAGGAGGGTCAGAGTTCAAGACCAGCCTAGACAACTCAACCAGACCTTATCTAGAAAGGAAGGAAGGAAGGAAAGGAAAGGAAAGAAAGAAAGAAAGGAAGGAAAAAGAAAGACAGACAGACAGGAGATGTAGCTCATGGCAGAATGCCCTTGAGTTCAATCCCAACTACCACCAAAAAAGCTTTCTTTAATTAAAGTATATGTTATTTTACATTAGATACTTATATAATTATATTCTAATTACTTTTTTTTTTGAGGCAGGATCTTACTATGTAGTACAGGCTGGCCTCAAACTCACTATGTAGCCCAGGCTGGCCTCAAACTCACAGCAATCCTCCTGCCTCAGCCTCCCAAGTGCTGAGATTACAGGTGTGCGCCACCAAACCCAGCACTTCTAATTACTTATAATAGTTGCTTATATTACTTTTCATTTTAAGTTTTGTCAAAAGCTTAAACAGATTTACCATATGAACTAGCAATTCCACTCCTAGGAACACATCCAAGAAAACTGAAAGTGTGTGTTCACACAAAAACTTGTACATGAATGTCTATAATGGCATTATCAGTGATAACCAAAAAGTGGAGACAACCCAAATATCCATCAAATGGTGAATAGATATAATATGATATAGCCACACAATGGAGTAGTATTCAGCCAGAAGAAGAAATGAATACTTATACATGCTACAGTATGGAGGAAACTTGCAAGAAATGCTAAGTTAAAGAAGTCATAAAAGATGACATTATAGCCAGGTGTGGTGGCTCACACCTATGATTCCAGCACTTTGGAGGCTGAGGCAGGAGCCCAACTTGGGCTACATAGTAAGTTCAGACCAGGCTGAACTATATAGGGAGACCCTGTCACAAGAAACAAACAAAGGGGGTTGGGGATTTAGCTCAGTGGTCTTGCTGCCAGCTGTGCAAGCACAAGGACCGGAGTTCAATCTCTGGTACAAAAACAAAAACAAAAGACCCCCACAAAAAACAAAGAAACAAAAAAGATGACATATAGTATGCATCCATTTATATGAAATGTCCAGAAAAGTTAAATCCATAGAGACAGAAAGTAAATTAGTGGTTGCCAGGAGACAGAGAATGAGAAGTGACTGATTAACTAGTATAGGGCTTCTTTTTGGGGTGAGGAAAATGTTCTAGAAAGTGGTGATGGTCACATAATATTGTGAATAAAATAAAAGCCCTAGGGCTGGGGATTTAGCTCAGTGGTTCTGCTGCTTGCCTGACAAGCACAAGGTCCTGAGTTTGATCCCTGGTACCAATAAAATAAAAGCCTTAGAATTGTATGCTAAAAATGACTAAACTGGAAAGTTTTGTTATAGAAATTGTATCTTAATTTTAAAAACTTATATTACTATTCCTCTTTATGTTCCATAGTGTGCCTAAGGAGATATCAAGAAGATGAGTATTATTTAAAGAGAAAAATATTTAACGCCTGGCATGGTGGCGCACACCCGTGATCCCAGCACTCAGAGGCTGAGGCAGGAGGGTTGCCAGGAGTTCAAGCTAGCCTGGGCTACATAGTGAGTTCAAGACCAACCTAAATTACAGAGCAAGACCCTGTCTCAAAAAAAATTAATATGGCTTCAAGTGCAAAAGTGAAATGACTCACGTAGTCTCCCTAAACTACAGATTGCTATTTGTATATAAGACAATTCATAGATAAAATGATAATTTATTCCTCTATAGAAATTCTAAGAATATACTGCACCCAATTGAAAACAGAAGTACAATCTTGAGATTACGCTTGGCTAAAATACAATTCAGCAAGGAATACTAGGAGAAACTCAAAAAACAACTACAGAACCATTGAGCTAATTAAAAGAAGAGGCTACTTTAAAACTCTTTTTTTAAAAAATGTAATACCTGCTGGTCAGGTGTAGGGGCCCATACCTATAATCCAGAACTCTGGGAGGCTGAGGCAGGAAAATCACAAGTTCCAGCCCAGACTGGGCAACTTAATGATTTAGTGAGACTCTTTCTCAAAATACAAAATAAAAAGGGGTGGAGATGTAGCTCAGTTTGAAGGCCATGGGTTCAAGCCCCACTACAAGAAAAAAAAAAGGAAACAGATTTTAATACCTGCAATTCACATGGGAAATAATGCTCTCACTTGTAATTTTCTATTATATGGAGGTGGACATAAACATTTGTAATCCTTTCTGAAAGTTGATTTGACAACATATATAATACATACATTTATTTACACCTTGAAAAAAAAAGCCTGGAATTATGAGCTCCCGGTGGTGCACTTGGAGGGAGGATTAGGCATTTTACTCTCCTTTTTTTTTTTTTTCTTTTTTTGGTGCCAGGGATCAAACTCAGGTCCTTGTGCTTGCGAAGCAGACGGCAGAACCACTGAGCTAAATCCCTGGCCCTTTGCTCTTTTTTTAATCCTCTAATTTTTCTATAAGAAGGAGTAAGTATTGCTTTTATAGTAGAAAATCATGAAATATTAATTTCTTGAAAAGTCATGTGGTAAGGGGAAAGCCAGTTCATTTTATTGAGGGCAACTTGTAAAATTTTTCTTAAAGTTTTATAAATAAAGCAGAACTTTTTTTGAGCCCATTGGTGATATATCTAGAAAACGATAAAGAAGTAAAATATAGAAATAACTGAGGAAGACACTATTTGGTCTGCAATTAGAGAATGACACAGAAGATGGTATCTTCATAAATCAACCACATGATGTGAATCATTTATTAAGTTCATGGCAATGGATGAGCTTTAAGAACAAAGTCTGAACTTGCAGAATTGCTGAGTGGCTTCTAGTATGTTTACTCCAGTAGTGAGCTGAGAGTGCCCTTCCCACCACATCCTTCTCAGCACCGGATATGTCATTTTATTGTACAGACATCCGAGCTCAGTTCCTGAGACTAGGTCGTTAAATGAATCCTTTGCTAAATGAGAAACTGTCTATAGTATGTACATTACAAAATTCAGAACAAAGAAATGGTCAAAGGAAACTCCAACTTGATAACTTTGCTTTTATTTGCATAACTCTTACATGCAGTACTGTGATGTATAACAGAACTAAAACTACAGTACTATATTGCACAATACAATCAGCAAAAATTACAGTACTGTATAAACAAGGTGTACTCTACCAAAAAGAGACATTGAGGCTCTACAAATGAGATGTACAGAACCTGCACCCCCCAAAAGTCCAAGAAGCAGGTCATAAGTCTGAACAGTCATTAAACAGATGGGTTGTTAAATGAGAAATATCTGCATTGGTAATAACTAGAATTGAGACATCCATTCAACTGATAAATAGATAAAATATGGTATCACCACACAAAGAAATAGTAGTCAGTCAGAAGAAGGCGTGAGTATTTATAGTGGTTTCCAGGGAATAGAGAAAGTGAGGAATGATTTGATTAACAAGTATAGGGCTTCTTTTTAGGGTGATGAGAATGTTCTACAGATTCTTACACAATATTGCGAATAGAATAAAAGCCCTTGAATTGTACACTTAAAGATAATTAAAGTGGTGAATTTTACGTTACATGACTTTTATCTTTTTTTTGGTACCAGGGATCAAACTTGGGACCTTGTGCTTGCAAGGCAGGTACCGGAACCACCGAGCTAAATCCCTGGCCCACATGACTTTTATCTTGATTTTTTGAAGTGATTGTAAGGCTGAGCAGCTGGATCCTCTGGCTCCAGCATGCAGACGCCCACTGTAGACTCTCCCACCTCTGATCCTGTGAGCTGACCTAGTAAATCCACTTGCATAATTTAAAAAGTGATTATATTATCATTCATCTTTATGTTTCATAATGTGCCTAAGGAGATATCAAGATGTTAAATATTTTTAAAGGGAAAATATTTAATATGGCTTTAAGTACATAGGTAAGATGAATTGAGTAATCTCTCTAAACTGGAGATTGGTATTTGTGAACAGACAAATCATAGATAAAGTGGAAATTTATTCCCCTATAGAAATTCAAATAATAGAATATGCCCAATGATAAACAAAAATCCAAACAATCTTGGAATTACACTTAGCTAAAATGCAATTCAGCAAACAATATGAGTGGAGAACTCAAAAAAGAACTATGAATAGCCATTGATTAGTTGTAAAAAAAATGCTAATTAAAATAAGAGGCAGCTTTTAAACCACTATTTTAAAAAATTGTAATACCTATAGACCAAGCATGGTGCTGTACACCTATAATTCCAGCACTCTTGAGGGGCTGAGGCAGAAAAATCACAAACTCTAGCCCAGACCAGGCAGCTTAGTGATTTAGTGAGATCTTGTCCCTAAATAAAAAATAAAAAGGACTGAGATGTAGTTCAGTTCAAAGGCCGTGGGTTCAATGCCCACTATCAAAAGAAAAAAGAAAGCAAGAAACAAAAATTTAACACCTGCTATTCACATGGGATATGATAGTCTCACTTGGCATTTTCTATTATATGGAGGTAGACATAAATATTGTACAGCATGTATAATTTATACACTTATTTTTTACTGAGAAAAGGCCTGGAATGGTGTACTCCAAGTGATTCACTTGGAGAGGAAATTAGGCATCTTAATTCTTTTTTTTAATTCCTCCTATTTCTATGAGAAGCAGTATTGCTTTTATAATAGAAAATCATAAAAATATTTATTAACTTCTTGAAAAGTCATGTAGGTGAGGGAAAAAACAGTTCATTTTGTTGAGGGCAACTTGTAAAATTTTTAAAAATTTTATAAATAAACTTTTTTGAGCCTGATGAATCTAGAAACTGATAAACAAGTAATATATAGAAATAAATGAAAAAGACATTAGATCTTCAATTAGAGAATGACTGATGAGATAGAATCTTTACACATCAGTCACACAATAAAAAAAAAATCAGCCACATAGTATGAACAGTTAAGTGCATGGAAGTGGATGAAGCAATGCTGTGAGGTTTAAGATTAGAGTCTGCCCTTTCAGAACTGCTAAATGGCCTTCTACAGTGGTTACTCCGTATGGTACTCTGACCCTTTCCACCACTGAATGTGCCCTTTCATTATCTTTTGTCTTCGCTGATCTAACTAGCAAATAATGAATCTTAATTCGATTTTCATCTCTTTGAAGCTAAATATTTTCCAAGGTTTATTTATTGACCATTTTTTTCATTTACTTGTTATTTCCATATTTTCTTTTATGAGTTGTCCATTTATGTTATTTCTTTTCTCTTCTGCAGTTTTGAGGATTGAACCCGGGGCCTTGCAAATATGAGGCAAGCACTCCTGTGCTAGGCCACATGTCAGCCCATACATGTTTGTTTTTTAAATAATCTTTTTTCTTGTTGACATCTTCTAGTACTTTAAAGGGTAGGGATCTCGAATCTTTAACCATCACATGTGTTGCAAATATGTTTCCCAGTGTGTTACTCACTGTCTTTTTTCTTCTCATTAAACTTTTTTTTTCCCCATTAAACTTTGTATAATGAGTCTCAAAATTCTGTAACAGATTTTTGGTCAAGCTGTCTCCATTAAAAAGGATGAATTTTTCTTTTTTTTTTTTTTTTGGTACTGGGGATCAAACTTGGGTCCTTGCGCTTGCGCAGCAGGTGGCAAAACCACTGAGCTAAATCCCCAGCCCCTAAAAAAAGCATGAATTTTAAAAACTAATAATTTAAAATTCTCTTTCTCTCTCATACACACACACACACACACACACACACACACACACGCACATACACAGAGTCCACAAAACATTTTCCTTTCCTTCTGAAGGTTTTACACTGCATTGTTATCATTAACCAATCTTTTACTAGTAAACATAAATGGCCAATTGTGAAAAACAGTCTGAAACGTTTCTTCCACCACTGATTAAGACTGCGGTGACAGGTGTTAGGGACAATATTTATTTAGCCTTCTGAGCTTTCTGGGAAGAGTTGGTGACCTTGCCAGCTCCAGCAGCCTTCTTTTTCACTGATTCGATGATATCCACTCAAATCACAAACAGCAAATGACCCAAAGAAGAATAGTCAGAAAAGTTCTCAGCCTATTTAGGATTGCTTGGAATCATGTCAACAATGGCAGCACCAAGAGATTTAGGGCCATCTCCCAGCTTCTCAGCAGACTGCGGATCAATCTTGTCTTTCAGTCCAGCAAATTTGAAAGCAGTATGAGCTGTGTGACAATCCAGTACAGGGGCAGAGCCAGCACTGATTTGGCATGGACAGTTCAGGATAATCACCTGACCAGTGAAGTCAGCTACTTCCATTGCAGGCTCTTGCTGTCACTGGGAACATTGCCACAAAGAATATTTTTGACATGTTCTTGAAGTTGAAGCCCACATTGTTCCCAGGAAGAGCTTCACTTATATCTTGATGATGCAGTCAATAGATTTTACTCCACTTGTGACACTGATGAGAGCAAAGGTGACCACCATTCCAGGTTTGAGAACACCAATCTCCCCTTGGCCCACAGGGACAGTACCAACACTACCAATTTTGTAGACATCCTGGAAGGGCAAACACACGGTTGTCAGTGAGGCAAGTTGATGGTAAGATGCGAGCCACATGGTTCTACTGGCATTGCCACCTTTATGGGTGACTTTCCATTCCATGAACCAATCCATGTTATCCCTTGGCTCCAGCATCTTGTCACCATTCCAACCAGAAATTGGTACAAATGCTACTGTGTTAAGAGTTGTGGCCAATGTTCATAATGTAGGTGCTGACTTCCTTGATGATTTTCTCTTATGTCTTCTGGTCGTAGGGTGGCTCGGTGGAATCTATTTTGTTAACACCAACAGTGAGTTGCTTCACACCCAGAGTGTGAGCCAGGGGGACATGCTCACAGGTCTGCCCATTCTTGAAGATACCAGCTTTGAATTCACCAACACCAGCAGCAACAATCGGGACAGCACAGTCAAGTGCCTGTTGTGATGTTTTTGATAAAGTCTCTGTGTCCTGGGTCATCAACGATAGTCACATAATATGTGCTGGTCTCATATTTCCACAGAGATGTCAATGGTGATATCACACTCACGTTCAGCTTTCAGTTTATTCAAGACCCAGGCTGACTTGAAGGGACCCTTTCTCATTTCAGCAACCTCCTTCTCAAATTGTTCTTTTGTCGATGCCACCATATTTGTAGAGTAGATGGCCAGTAGTAGTGGGGACTTGCCCATATCTGCATGTTCAGTGACAACAAGGTTGATGTGAGTTTTTTTTCCCACATTGGCTTTGGTTCCACAACACCTGTTCTCTGGGGGCAAACTCATTGTGGAAAAGCTCTCATTTTCTTTAATGATGTTACTTGCAGGCTCTAAAATACAAATTTCGTAGCCAGGTGTTATAGTGCACACACACCTGTAATCCCAGCTACTTAGGAGGCTAAAATGGGAGGACTGTAAGTTAGTTTAAGGTGAGTCTTGAGCAACATAGTGAGACCCTGTCTTAAATTAGGGCTGGGGATTTAGTTCAGTGGTTCCGCCACCTGCCCCAAAAGTGCAAGTTCCCAAGTTCGATCCCCAGTACCCAAAAAAAGAAAAAAGATAAAACAGAAAGGACTTGGATGTGACTCAACACTGGAACGCTAGCCTAATGTGCAGAAATCCTGGGTTTAATTACAACTGCTATAAAAAAATAAATAAACAAATTTCCTAGAATCATTTGACCAAAAATTATGGGAAGGAGGATTTAGGTATTAATTCATTCAGCAAGTATTAATCGAGCATCTGCTAGGCCCTGTGTTAGGCACTGGCAAAAATGATTAGGTTAGACTATATGAAACAGCAGATAATTGACTTTGGAGGGAGTACTGGGGACTGAACCCAAGGGTGCTCTATCACTAAGCTATATTCTCACCTTTTTTGGTTTTGTTTTTTCGACACAAGGTCTAGCTAAATTAGGCAGGCACGCTGAGCCAGGGATTTAGCTCAGTGGTTCTCCCACCTGCCTCACAAGCAGAAGGACCTGAGTTCGATCCCAGGTACTAAATAAATAAATAAATAAATAAGGCAGGCTGGCCTTGAATTTGCAATCATACTGCCTCAGTCTCTTGCATAGCTGAAATTTCAGGCATGTGCCACCATACCTAGCATAATTTTTTTTTTTGAGACAGGGTCTTCAATAGCACCAGCAGCATCACTACTGCATTATTGTCCTTCTCTGCCATGGAATTAATGAATGATTCTTGTACTTGTGTGTTTGATTTGTGATTGGGGTCTCACTATGTTGCCCATCTGGCCTCAAACCCAAGATCCTCCCGCCTCAGCCTTCCAAGGAACTGAGATTACAGGTGCACACCACCACACTGGGCTCAATCAATTATTCTTAAATACTATCAATTGTAAAAATAGAAATACATAATTTATTTAATTTCCCTTTACACATGCTGTATATGAAAAATATGGTTTGGCAACTGATGCTAAATGAACTTGGGTGTGAAAAAAATCTATTCACTTAGAACATTATGATTACCAGAATATGAGTTTACATACAGAGGCCAAAACTGTGTGGCAATCAGAGAGTATGATTGTGATGATAAAATAAGTCTGATGAGTGTAGAATTATATTACTTGGAAGAATGCCAACTTCTATAACTGAATGACAGTTCTATGACCAGCTGTGACACAAGCCCTTGTCACAGCCCCCTGGGGCCAGATGAGAACCACATTGATTCAAGTTCCTATATGTCCTGTAAGGACTGTGAAGATGACTGTTTCTAAGGATAACTTTTAGTTCTTACAGCTACCTAGGGTGTGAGAGAAAACCATATTGACCCCTGACACTGTTCTTGATTGTATGTAATTGTTTCGTTATTAACAATCTCTGTTCTTAAATGATAGAAATAAATATAGATTCTGTCAGATATCTCTTTCCTATCAAATATCTGTTTCCTAAGAGGGATTCAAGATAAGATTTTTAGGCCGGCCATAGTGACACACGCCTGTAAGCCCAACACTTGGGAAGCTGAGACAGGAAGATCACTTTGAGTTTAAGACCAGCCTGGGCTACGTAATGAGTTCAAGACCAACCTAAACTATATAGTGAAAGCCTGTCTCCAAAAAAAAAAAAAAGAAAAGAAAAGAAAAACAACAACAAAAAGATAAAACCTTTAAACTGTCTATTTGATGAATCTGAAAATGTGGATAAAATAACAAGATTATGGGTATATTAGTAACATACAGATGTATTAGTAATCTTAAAGAATAGGAGTCTTTCATTTTCTGCTTGCTGACTTCACTGGGATAAATTTAAACAGCAGATAATTGATATTGAAACATCAAGGCTAAGATCTCACAAAAACACTTAAATTCAGTAAAGTTACTTCCCTGTTTGGAGTAATCTAATGATACTCTCATCCGTGTGTCTTCAAGGATGTGGATTCGACCTTACATTGCAGTGCTTCATAGCTGCAACTTTGACATTTCCTGGCTCAATCTTTGAGTCAGTCCTCATACCCACACAGTAAAGCCAGTTTCCATTCATTCTTGAATTCACACTGGTAAGTGGGCAGCTATGTACTCAACTCAGAGATGTGTTATCACATTAACCCAAGTCCATTAGTCATATTGTTCTGATTTTTCCTTATTTCCTTCGAAACAAAATAATTATTTACTTAATACCCTTCACTGCTTAATTACTCAAAGAAAGCACTTGAAAGAGTCAAGAACTGGGCTAAGACTTGGGCAATGGGTACTAATTTACTTCATGTTTCAAGAACCCTGTTTGTGAAGTGTGAATCATAGTATCTTCCCAATTCCACAGATGACCAGAATAAGAGAAATACTATTAGTGAAACCACTTAAAATGTGTTTTTTTCCCATTAAGTTTATTGGTACATTTTTGGTATAAAATACAGTTACATTCATCATTGGGATCTTGTACCTTTACATGAGTATCTTGGTTCTTACTTTTTTCCCCTTCCCTTGCCCTCCCTTCACCCCCTCCACCCTTCCCTATTTGCAAAGACCTTGTTTCCATTTTTTTTCCTCTTTCCATATTTTTTCCTTTCCCTTTTTCCCTTCCCCCTACCCCTCCGAATTCCCCTGCTCTTTTAGACCTTTTCTTCTTGTTACACAATATCAGTTATACATTTTTTATATTACAATATTAAGATCTAGGAGACATTACCACAGATTTTACAGAATTTAAAAGGATATAGAAAGCATATTACAAAAATCTTTTTTGAAATAAATTTGACAACTTCTAAGAAGTACCTTGGAAGACAAATTAATGAAACTAACTCTGGAGGAAATATAAAATTTGAATAGCACCTATTAAGGAAAGTATATTCCAAGCTTGAAAACCTACCTATATGACAACAGCAGGCTCATAAACATTTTAACTGATAAATTATATCAAACAATTAAAGCAGAAAAAAGAAGGAACACTTCTCCCCTCATTTTAGGAAATCAACATTGTGCTAATCCTAAAACTGGATAAAGATAATAGAATAAAAAGTATGAACATAGATAGAAATTTGTTTAACAAAACCAACTATTGGAAGTCAGATCTGGCAGGACGTAGAAAGTGGTTTTGTTATAGGGATGGCAGTGTTGGTTCAGCATTGGAAGCTTAAAATGTTTTGAGAAAAAAGCACAAAAATATTGTAACTTTTAAAAGCAATTGGTACAAAATAAAGAAATGAATGCAGCAAGGAAACAACAGAAAAAAACAGAAGCCTTGGACGTTCTGTTACTGACTTTTCTCTCTCTTTTTTTTTTTTTTTCTTTTTTGCTAGCTAGCCTCAAAGTATCTTGCAGTTCCATAGTGGTTAAAGTTTGTATACATCATGCCAAATGCTGTAACACTTGTTAGGACTCGTATTACAGGGAAGCATGCAGGGATGGAATCCACCACTGAGAAACAGACTTTGACTTTTCTATCCACCTCCCCTCACAATATGTAAACTCTGATATTGATGTAAGCACAAAGCCTCACTTGTATCAGTCCGGTCCAAATATCCAGATGTGGGTGGACTCATTCTACTAAGGAATTTCATTAAAATTCACATCTGCTGATTTCATAGCATCAGGCGTTTGACCCTTTGCCTCCCCCCTAATTAGCAGGAAACACTTTTCCTACCAGAGAATAAATTGCTTCTGCCTCCTGAAAATGTATTGAGCGTAAACAATGTAAAAAACACCCTGCTCAGTACAATGGAGAACCGAAAAGATGAATGAGTCAGTTTTTGCCCTTGAGAATTTCACAGGCCTACATTCTTAGATATAGATCTCAGCCAGATAGTTCTCTAGAATGGAGGCTGTGATGCTTGTCTGCCTATTCTCAGGGGTTTATGCCTCAGATCAACTAAATGAATACTCAGAAGAATTTGTGTTTTATTGACAGTGTCTCCTGTTTTGTGTTCAACTACAAGGAATCATTTCTAGCCTCTTCATAATCTCATCCTAATTGCTTAAATAAGAGCCAGAGAAGAATCCATCATCAAAACAGGTTAGAGCACAAGACAGACAAATGGAAAGTAAAAAGTAAGAGATGGGGAGAAGGGAAGAGAAAAAGCACTTCCTAGAAGAAATCTACAAAAACAAAATTTCTGCAGAAAATATTCAATAATACTGATTCTAAATAATAAAATAGAGAATGGCTTTGTGGGGAGCAAAAAAGAATTTGGAGAAAATTGAATTAATCAAAAATTAAAATAGGGTGGATATGGGGAATGGGTTTGAGTTTTGTTTGATTTGGTTTGGTTGATTGGTTGATTGCTTGTTTGTCTGTTTGTTTTCTTTTGGCCTTTAGCAAGTGCCAGGCCACTGTAACCAGAGGGAGAAAAAACTTAATGTTCTAAAGAATTGTTAAGCATGTTATTTCTGCAAGGAAAGATGTGAACATTACTTGGTACTTTCATCACTTGTGGTGGCAGCTCTCAGACTCTAATCTCAGGGACCCCTTTGTACTCTTGAACCATTTTACTTATATGAATTATATCTAATGATACATTCCATATAACATTTTATTTATTTATTTTTGTACCGAGGATCAAATTCAGGACCTTGCACTTGCAAGGCAGGCACGGTGCCACTGAGCTAAATCCCTGGCCCCCATATAACATTTTAAAACAAATTTCTAAAATCTTATTCCAAATCAAGATGGCAATGTGTACTTATTTTATTTGGTTATTTTCACATAAACTCAATGAAAAGTTCGAGACTTTAAGATAATTATTTCTCTGAGAATAGTGACGGAATAACTATCCTGGTAGATATGACCAAAGATAGCTAATAGAAGTACAGAAGTAACAAGAGAACAAGCAGATTTTGTTAATCTCTATAAATCTCTATATAAAATGTACATATTGACACTTTAAACCTATCACCATTGAAATACTATAAAACACAAGCATACACGCTCTCAGGTATTTTATTAGTCAGCAGAGTGATGACGTCATTACAGGCCAAATAGCTTTTGGAAATTTCCACTGTATGCGAAAGTGAAAAGGTCAAATCATATCATCTCTCTCCCTCCTTCCTTCCTTCCCTCCCTACCGCTTGCTCTCTCTGTCTCTCTCTTTCTCTTTGAGACAGGGTCTCGGTACTTAGTTCAGGCTGGCTTTGAACTCAGTATGTAGCCCCAGCTAGGCTCAAACTGGGGAAGATCCTCTTGCCTCAGCCAGCTGAGACTACAAGCGAGCATCCCCATACTAGGCTTGGAAATAGTTTCGACCTCAGAGATCCCTCGAAGAAAGGATTTTGGAAACACTGGACCTCGTGAACCACCATTTGAGAACTAATCAAATCGATTCATTTTTCAGGTCAGATCTTATTTCCTATTACTAACAAAGTGTATCTTCTCTGACGTGTATTTTATTCTCGACTCTGGACAACTGTTTGAGGATAGTTGACCTAACGTAACCCCTAACTCGATGCAACTCAAACAGAAAAACCTCGGGCGCTCGGCTCGCGCTGGGCTTAACGAAATGCAGGCTCTAGAAGCGAACCCCACAACGTTCATCCGTGTCACCAAGGCGGAGCCATAGCTGGTGACCGGCGACGGGGCTCACCCAGGGCTTGGACAGGAGCCGGGAGACGCCGGCGGAGATCTGGCTGCCGCAGGTGAGCCGGGCCCGCCGGAGGAGCAGCGCCACTAGGGGTCCCCAAGCAGCAGCGTCCTCCTCCCCACGGCTGGCGGCGGCCTCCCCGGGCGCGGCAGCAAGGCGCGCAGGGCTGGAGAGAGCGAGGCCGGATTGTCTCCGAGACTTAGGGGGGGGAGCCAGAGACGGAGGGCCTGCGGCTTCTGGGGCGTCCAAACAATAGGGCTCGGGTACCGGAGCTGTTGCAACCTGTGCCGGGAGATACAGGTGCGGACCCCGGGCAGGATCGGACCTCAACACAAAGCGGAAAGTGTCCGATCCGCACGCGGCAGAGTCGGGGTGCGGGGGCGCAGCGAGCGTCCCCAGGCGCTCTCGGGGGCCACTTTTCCTTCGCGCCAGGTCCTGGCGACCGAAACCGTGCGTGGGGCGCATTCGCGCGGTGGTTTTGGTTACAACAGGTCAGGTGACTCAGTTCCCACCGAAACTCAAAACTCTTGAGCTAGGGACTTTTTTTGATGTGTTTTTTCCCTTTTGTTTTACTTTGTTTGACAGCTGCTAGACTATGTTGACGCTTCTGATTCTACTCAGCCAACTGTCCATAGTTACCTTAGCGTTTCCTCCTCGCACAAGAAATCTAAAGGACTTCAGGCATGAGCCAGAAGACGGTAAGCTGAACTGTGCTTCGGGGAAAGCCCACCTGGAAACCCGAGCTGCCTAGTAGAGATCTCAAGCGGGAATTATATGCCGCCATGAACCACAGACGCCCCAAAATAGCGTTTAGTTTAGTTTGTGGCTTATTTGGTAATTTGGGGGCTTTTATGTTCTTTACAATGCATACGAAATTATCTCTGTGAGTCTCCTTTGATAAAATATATGTTTAAGATCTGGTTTGTGGCCAACCGAATGGAAAGCTTTCGATTTCTGAAAATGAATGACTTTTTCTAAATGAAGCTATGGGGTAATTAGGAGGAGCACAATTGCTTTTTGTTTCTGGGAGGATGGACAGGGCGTCCTGATCTAGCCTGGACTTGTTTCTTGAGCTGCTAGGGTTGGAACCCAGGCCTTTGGGGATGCTAGGCACGCAACCTACCCCTGAGCTGCACCCTGACACTCTGAGTCCCAAGTATGGACTTCTTGTGAGATCCTGGGCAAAATCTTAATCCCTTAGGGTTGGAATGCCTTCATCTGTAAAGTGATGGGGATAAAGGCAGATGATCTCTCAAGCCCTTTTTGACTTTGAGAAGTCTGGTTGTCTAGATAAAGGCAGATGGTTGAGAAATGGTTTGGGACTTACTTACCTAGAAGTTCATGCCTTTTATGCTCCAGATCGTAAACAGATTGGTTCTTTGCCTATATCTTAAAAGCCTTACCTAGAAAAGTAAGAAAAAAGAAAGAAAAAGGAAAATTGCCCTTGGTTCTCAGCATTCTTCTGCCTTTTCATTGTCTTCCCTCGCCCCAGTACCACACATGCTTGTCCTTTATCTCTTCTCATCTGATCCTGCTGTCAGCTCATTTTTATTTGAGAAAGATCTGTTACACTAATACTTCTCACTGATTTATTAAAGGTTAATACAGCTGGGCTGGGGATTTAGCTCAGTGGTTCTGCTGCCTGCCTCACAAGTGCAAGGACCCGAGTTTGATGCCCGGTACCAAAAAACAAAACAAAACAAACAAAAAAGATTAACACAGCTTTTTTTTTTTTTTTTGGTACCAGGGATCAAACTCAGGTCCTTGCGCTTGTGCAGCAGGCAGCTAAACTGCTGAGCTAAATCCCTGGCCAGTACAGCTTATTGAGTGCGTGTGTGTGTGTGTGTGTGCGTGTGCGTGTGCATGTGCGTGTGCGTGTGTGTGCATGTGTGTGTCTTAGGAAAATACCTTAAGTTAAAGGAAGCAAATTCCAATGCTAGAATTCTAGGCAGTTGGATCTCCCAAGTCACACCAAACATATAAGCCATATATGTAAGGCGGATGGTCCATAGTTAATACGACCCTATGTGACTTACCCAGAATATGAGTGTATTCATTCATTCACATGACACAGGCATAAAAATTACTCTCAAGAACATAATACACTATGGAAGAAATGTAGAAATCATACTTGAGTATAGAGGGCTACAGATATCTGCAGGATATGAAGATGAGAGATCTGACACATTTGCAAGCCAATTTGTTTCATTGGTAACTACATTATGAACATATACTGTGTTCCGGGACCTATGCTAGGTGCTAGAGATGTACAAATGAAGAGTGTTATCCCTGTCCCGGAGGACCTCTATCTGGTGGAAGAGATCGTTAAATTCTGTATCAGAAGTAGAAACAGAGAGCCTCTAGAATGGAGAAGAGTGAGTAGCATAACCCTGGCCTAAGAGAGTTAGTTGTATGACACACCACTGCCAGTGCTTTCCATTTGCAAGTAGGACATAATAAATGGAGATATGGAAAGCACAGTAGTTCCCCCTTATCTGCAGAGGACTTATTCCAAAACTGCCAGTGGACTCTGAAAACTTCAGATAGTACTGAATGAACCCTATATGTAAGCACTGAGTACCGTGAAGTTGATCTGATAACCAAGATTGCTACTAAGTTACTAATGAGCTCATAGTGTATACTGTATGGATACTCTGGAAAAAGGTGATTGACCTTCTGGGCAGAACTGAGCAAGAGGCAGAAGATTTCATCGTGCTACTCAGAATTACATACAATTTAAAACTTCTGACTGGTTTGTAGCTGAAATTTTCCATTTAATATTTTCAGACTGTAGTTGACCTCAGGTAACTGAATCTGTAGAAAATGGGGCTGTGGGTTAGGAAATACAACTGTAACTTAAAAAGGGGTAGACTTTCAACCAAATTCTCATAAAGTCTTAGGGTAGAGTTGAAATGACTTAAAAAGAAACTTATTTAGAAAACGTGAGGAGATAGAAGAGAGGAAGAAAATGGAAAATTTAGGTTGGTGGATTTGTAACAGTGGAATGCACAGACACCCTCTTAGGATAGTCTAAGGCAAGAAAAACGAAGAGAAGAGAATTTTAAGGAAGTAGATGCAAAGGTCAATGCATCCTCCAGCTGTGATCAAGAGGAAAATAGAATCTCTCACTGGGAACCAAGGGCTTTCCAGGAGCAGCAAAATTTGCTTCCTTCCAGTTAGAAACAAAATCAAGGTTACTTAGATTCTAAAAGACAAAGGACAGTATTTCTCTTGAGATCATAAAGGATACAGATAAAAACTTGACCTGGTCCTGAAAGTTAAGTCTAAGGTTAGCCACTAACAGAATTAGGGCTTTGACACTCAGGAAAGCAGCAAACAGCATCTCCTGGTGGGATTGTTTAATATAGTATCAATCACAATACTGTGATTAATCATAAATATCATGTATGATATTGGCATAAATGTCATTTAAAGAAAAATTAAAATGTTTATGGTTCTCTTTTTTATTTTTCCCTTCAAGTTAAAATTAGCCTTAGTATGAGGCCAGCTGTGGAGGCACACACCAATAATCCCAGCACTCGGGGGGCTGAGGCAGGAGAATTGCAAGTGAGCTATGTAGCAAAATCTTGTCTCACAAAGAAAATAAAAATCAACTTTATTGAGTTCCCGGAAGGAAGAGTTATAAGTCAGATACTTGCTTTAACATGAAAAAAAATTTGGCAATGCTCTTTTAGTCAATAAAAATAAAGATCTGAAAAGTAGCAACACAAAGGTGGATTTCTTATTCTCCATTCTGAAATTAGAGTTTATGCAGTACCTATGGCTCACTTGCTTTATGATAACTTTAAACCTATGCCAAGTTGAGTAACACCAGATTATACATGTGAATTGCTTCTGCTGGTTGAGTTTATGGCCAAGAATGTCTTCCCACATTAGGAAAGTTGAGTTTTTTCATTCAGTAATGTTTTCAGCACATCTTCATGGCCAGGCTGTGGAAAACAGTGGTAACAGACAATTGAGGTATATAGATCTCCAGGTAGTGCTGATGTTATGAAGAAAAGGACTGGGGGTGTCTGAGGTGGGTGGATAGAAATGAGAGTTCAAGGGAACATTAAACAAAATCCTGAAGGAGGTGTGACAGCAAACTGAAAGAAAATTCTATTCAAAGGAAAGAGCAAATACAAAGGCAGTCAAGAACCAACTGTGTTGAAAGCCAACCTGGCATAGTTTCAACAGAATATATAACAGGTAGGAGATGAGGTCAGAGGAGTAAGGGTTTGGGGACCAAATTGTATAAGGCTCATAGGCCATTGTAAGAGGTTTAGTTTTTATTTTGTGGAAGATGGGATTCATAGTAGGGAGGTTTTAAAAACAGCCACCTGTGGTGGCTAAGGCAGATGGGCCACAAGTTCAAGGTCAGCCTGGGCAGTTTAGCAAGACCCTGTCTCAAATAAAGAATGAGCCAAGCATGGCATTACACATTTGTAATCCCAGCCCTCTGGAAGGCTGAAACAGGAGAATCTCAAATTTGAGCCTAGCCCAGGCAAGTTAGTGACACCTTGTCTTAAAATTTAAAAATAAAAATAAAAATGGGGTAGGGATGTAGCTCAGTGTGAGAGCCCTGAGAGTTCGATCCCTAGTAACACACACACACACACACACACACACGAAATAAGAACAAAATCTGACTAGGCTTTTAAAAAGATCCCTCTGGCTGTTGTGTTAATAACAGATCACAGAGCAACAAGGATAGCACTTGGAAAGCCATTGTGGGAGACTCCAATGAAGGGTGGTGGAGGCTTGGAAAAATTTTCACTCTTCCTCCACTTGGGGGCAGCATAAAATGTACAGAAAGCCAAATGAGGGGAAAGAACCGAAGTATTCTGGCCTGTCTTCTACTTTCTAATATAAAATAACTATCAGCATCCTAGCTGCTCCCCTGGTTCCAAAATAGCCCATATGTTATTAATAGCATAGAAACTAACACTCTTGAATAGTGCTAGGCAAAAGAAATATAATGTGAGCCGCAAAAATGATTTAACTTTTCCTAATAGACACGTTTTAAAAAGAAATAGATGAACTTAATTTAATAGTGTATTTAACCAAAAAAAATTTTTTGGTACTGGGGATCCAACTCAGGACCTTGTGGTTGCAAGGCAGGCGGCAGCACCACTGAGCTAAATCCCCGGCCCTAATTTAACCAAATATTCAAAATATCATTATTTCAAAGTATAGCAGCATAAAACTTTATTGAGATGTAGCACACTCTTTTGTCCCCTTCATACTAAGTCTTTGAAATCCTGTGGGTATTTCATATTTTCAGTACATCTCAATTCAGACTGGCCACCCTTCAAAGGGCTTGGTAACTATATATGTCCAGTGACTACTATATTTGGTGGAACAGCTCTGGAAGATTTAGACCTGTTTAAAAAGATAATTAATTTGTAGGAGAAAATATCTTGAACAAGATGTGACTGCTCTCAAGGGTCTAAGAATAAATAGCCAACCCAAGATCACTCACAAATCAGTATTAGTTTCCAAATCATGCTTTCCAAGGAATTGTCTTAATTTTTCACCTTAATATATTCTTCTTTTGGTAATGGTTAGCAGTGAGAAGAGTCATTACTTTTAAATTCTTTTATTCACTTTGATATAGTTGTCAGAAGGTTTCTGAATTCATCTCAGTGTATGATCTTAGCAAAATCACTAAACTTTGTTTGTGAGACACCAGAATGACTTTAAGATTTGTAGGTTTTGAAAATACTGCCGTGGTGGGATTTTCTTCCAGTAATAGGGATCAAACTTGAACATTCTAGACAAGCACTCTACTACTGAGCTATATCTTCAGCCTTTTATTTTTATCCGAGGCAATGTCTTGCTAAGTTGCTCAAGCTGCCCTAGAGCTTTCACTCCTCTGTCTTGAGCCTCACAGTTATAGGTGTATACCACCAGGCCCAGCTATTGATGCTATTTCCTTGGGTCAGATTTTAAAGTCATACAAAACTTAAATATTGTATGGTTTCTCTTATATGAGAAACACAAAGTATAAGTAAATTAAAGAGCAAAATAAAAGATAGAAAAAGGAAACAGGGAGGTAGAGCTTTTGCAGATGGGAAGGGGACAAAGAGATGCAGGATGGGAGGAGGAGGAGCAGAGGGAAAGGAGTTGTAAAAAGATGTGCTATGTACATGTACCAAATACCCACAATGAAAGTAATCATTATGTGTTGCAAACATGGAATTGTAAAAAGAAAACACAGCTTGGCAAGTAGTAAATACTATATATTTACTTGCACATAGATGCATTAATAGTAGACAGAAATAACTCAGACATACACATATATGTGCATGTATTTACTATTATAAAAAG
Source organism: Heterocephalus glaber (assembly GCF_000247695.1). Next base: position 14,347,730 of record NW_004624767.1, on the reverse strand, counting down.
GAATTCACATTACTGTGTCCTTTTCTCTGGACTTTATCTCAAGTACTGTAAAACATATTTGTGTTTTCTTCCCTGTTATCTACTCAGTTCCTTATCAAAGTTGCAGATCCTAAGGACTTTAATCAAATCACTCACGCAGTCAGGAAGAATTGGCCCCTAAAAAAAGTTTATTTTCAACTTTATAAAATCAATTTAAAATCATTACCAGGCCACTAAGACTTTATTTCCCAAGAAACATGAAATGGTACACCATCAAAATCCAGATGGCTGCTGATGTAATTATCTGGATTGTTATTGAACAGGAAGATCTCACAGTATTTAAATTTGGAAGATGCAAAGACTTAAATCACAAAGACTACTTACAGTTGTCAAACTTCCCATTTACTCTTAGTGCCAGATACTTTATGACGTCTAAATGAATTCTTCTTTACACCACTGGTTCTTTTTTATTATTATTCATTAAGTTTATGGGTACATTTTAGGTGTACAATATGATGACATTCATCATTGGGAATTTATACATTTACATGATGTATCTTGGTTCTTATTTTTTTCCCCATTCCCTTGCCCTCCCTTCAACCCCCCCCACCCCTCCCTGTTTACAAATAAACCATTGGTTCTTTAATAATTTATATTTTTGTAGGTTGCATGTACTTACAGGAATCATGTTTTTAGCATGATAACAAAAATTGCTCCAATTTGCAGAATTCTTAGATTCTAAAGTCATAAATTAAACATAAAAATAAATTTCATTTTACACTTACCTTCTCTTATAAATGGAAAATAGCAGATTTTTCTTTTCCTTTATAAAATTAATCCTTCAAAGTTATAGGATTAACAATGGAATACATATAAAACTCAGCATTTGGTTTTTGTTTTGTTTAATTTGGGAGCTAAAAGAGACTCAACAGATAATCCAGTCCCATTGCTGTATTTTACAGATGAGGTAACTAATCATGATCATAAACTGGTCCTTGCCTTTGAGTCAACTAGATTTAAAAACAAATAAATAATTAAGTCATACAGGAAAGTCTGGTACAACTTAACCATATCAAGAGAGCTATTCACTTGTTCTACAATTAAAACAGGAATTTTATGCTTTATGTTTATCAGTGTTTGAATTTTTTTATTTCTTTATTAGTCTTTGCATCAAAGGAAGAAGCAAACTTTTTCATACATCGCCGCCTCCTATACAATAGGTTTGATTTGGAGCTTTTCCTGCCCAGCAACCTAGAAAGAGAGTGCTATGAAGAGTTTTGTAATTATGAGGAAGCCAGAGAGATTTTCCTGGATGAAGATAAAACGGTAATTTGCTTGATTATGTTAATCAGCTAGAAACTTATTAAATTATACTTAAGAAAGTGACACTTTCACTCATAGATTTTATGCTTTAAACAAAATCAAGGCTATATACTATTATCTCTTTCTACTGCCTTAAAATGCTAATTTACCTATTTAGACTTAGATTTATCCTTAATTAGCTGGGCTTACCATAATTAGTGAATTATGAGCCATGCTGTGATTTTGTGTTTAATGTTTATTGCAGTCAAAAACAATTTCAGAGCAGAGTGAATTAAACTTCAAGATATTACCTAGGACTAAGAATGTTCTCAGTGGTAGGGCAGTTGCCTATCACGTGCAAGGCCCTAGGTCAATCCCTAGCACCCAAAGTGTGTATAGTGGGGGGTGTTATTTGAATTAGTGCTCTGACTCAAGCCTCAATTATTTACAAATCTGAGTAATTTCTTCTATCAGTAATATACCTTTTTTCAATTACTAATGTTTCTATTTCAAGTATTTATTGACAACTTACTATGTGCGAGATGCTCTGCTAGCATTAAGGATACAAAATATGTAACACTGCCCTCCCCTACCTGATTGTGATGGTAAATACCTATAATCTCACCACTCTGGAAGGATGAAATAGGAGGAGTCCAAGTTTGAGCCCAGCTTGGACAATTTAGGGCATTAGACCATGTCTCAAAATAATTAAATCCTGTTCGTTAATCTTGATGGCATACAAAACAGACAGATAACACTGTGCCTATTATTGAGGAGTATTAAGTGATCCAAATTCTTTACCTTTGTAAATGAAATAGCTCCAGCTCCTTTACCCCTTTTTAAAGCATCCTGTTTTACTTTTTGTTCGATAAGGACCTCCTCTGGAATCCTTCAAATGCAGGTAGTAATGGAACATAGTTCTTTGTTCTTCCATAATTGTGACCGGCTTCCTATTTCCTCCAAGTATTTGCCACATATACTAAAGTGGAGAAACAGCTGGGCATGGTACATGCCTATAATCCTAGCACTCTGGAGACTGAGGCGGGAGGGTGGAGAGTTTGAGGCCAGCCTAGATTACATAGCAAGACCCTGTGTCAAAGAATGAACAAAGGAGGGAAATAAGGAAGGAAGGAAAGAAGGGAGGGAAGAAGGAAAAGAGGGAGGGAGGAAGAAAGATAAGGAGGAAAAATTAAAGAATATACTTTGCAGTTGTGCCAGTCAGGATTTTATTGTTTTTCACAACCTATTTTCTAATTTTATCACAGTTCCTCAAAATCCGCTTCTATTCTTTGAAGCATCATTGAATTTAAACTGTCCGGTGATGTCTTTCCAAGGCAGTAAATATGTTTCAATAAAATCTCATAGCAAACCATGGGCCCCCTAGCAAAGAAAATTCAAACTTCTTTTCAAACCTGGTAGTGGGACCACAGCCTCACTGTCCACCTTTGGCACTTGTGCAAACTCTCGAATGTATTGGTTTCCTGATGCCTTAGTGGGGCTCCTAGGCAGTTAAAGGGAGAAGAGCAGGGCATAGATGTAGAGCTGTGGGGCCAGCAGTAATCCCTTGACCAGTTCAACAGACAGCAGCAGGCAGGGGTGGATAGTAGTGCTTTGGAGTGAACCACACCCTCTAGTCTGAATGAATTAGCATCTTATCTGTGGCTCATGCCAAGATTTTACTTCCCCTAGTCTAGGTCAGGGGGAATAGATGAAATAATAACAAATTACTTAACTTGGAAATTTCACCTTTTTCATAGATGGAATTTTGGAAGGAATACTCAGTTAAAGGACCAACCACAAAATCAGGTAAGGCAAGAACTGATCAGATTTAATGTTTTCTTCATTCTCTGTTGTAATACGTTTTAGTTTTATTGTTTGAGTTTGGCTATTGTTCAACATACCTCGTAAGTCCAAAGATTTCTCAGCTATACACTAAGCTATCTCAGACAGAGAAGGTTAGTTCATCTACTTACGCATTGAAAATCAAGTTTGGTGAGATATTAGAGAAATGAGATAATAGGCTTAAAGCTGTTGTTAATATCTCAGCTAAGTCAAGACTTGCACAGGATGAAAGTAGGACTCTTAGTTTCAAGTAATAAGCTCTTTAAACTTTTCCCTCTTTTTTATTATTACAAGTGAATGGAATACATATGCTAGGTAACTTAAGACTGTTGGATAGAGTTGGAGGTATAACTCAATGGTAAAATGGGTGCTTGGCATGTGCAAGGCCCCGGGTTCAATCCCCACCACCAAAAGAAAAATGGGAAAAAGACTGTTGATAGAATTATGTAACTTTTAGAGAAGGGAAAGCCTTAATCTTGTCTATATATGTCACCCCTAGGTGCATTTAAAATTTTTTTATTTTAAATTAACACCTAGAAATTGCACATATTTATGGGATACAATGTCATATTTTATTACATGTTTACAATGTCTAATAATCAGAGTAGCTAGCATATCAATCACCTCAAACATTTGTCATTTCTTTATAGTAAGAACACTCAAAATTCTCTTCTAGCCAGGCACAGAGGCACACACCTGTAATACTCGCTACTTGGGAGGCTGAGCCAGGAGATAGGAAGTTCAGTGCCAGCATGGGCAATTTAGTGAGACCCTCTGTCAAAATCAAAACTAAAAAGGGTGGGGGTTTTAGCTCAGTGCTCCCCAGAGTTCAGTCTGTACCACCAAAAAAATTGTCTCCTCTAGCTATTTTGAAATATGTAAAAAAATTATTAACTATAATCACCCTGCTCTGCTGTAGTACACTAGAAATTATTTCTCCTAGCCAGGTGTGGTGCTGCATGCCTGTAATCCTACACAGTGAGTATAAGAACAGCTTGAACTATATAATGAGAACCTGTCTCAAAAGAAAAAAGAAAAAGAAATTATTCTTCCTATATAACTGTGATTTCATACTTGTTAACCAAGCTTTCTTATCCCTCTTTCCCCTTACCTATCTAGCTGCATTTTAGTCCATTTTTTTCACCATAACTTTTATACTTTTAGGTAAGGTCCCCTTACAGGAGCCTAGAAGCCTCTATTGTACAGTAATAGTTTTTTGTTTGTCCTGCTGTACTGGGGATTGAATCTGGGGCCTTTGCACAGAGCTATGTTCCCAGCCCTTTTTGGGGGGGTTGGAGACAGGGTCTCGCTATTGTAGTTAAGGCTGGACTTAACTATGTAGCTAACTCACTATGTAGCTCAGGGTGCCCTCAAACTAGCAGTGTTCATCCTGCCTCAGCCTCCCAAGTGCTGGGATTACAGGCATGCCCCACTACACTGAGCCCTCTTTTAATTTTTTACTTCAAGACAATGTCTCACTAAGTCACTGCATTGCCTAGGCTAAGTTCAAACTTTCAGTACTATCTGTCACCTCCCAGAATGCTGCACCACTTGCAGGCATGTGCCACCATGCCTGGCTACTAAATATTCCTTAGTAGTTAATACCAAAATGTGTCTAGTGAAGCAAGAATATGTTTATCTCATTTAATTTGATAGTACCTCTTTAACACAACATATTTAAAGTAAATTTAAAAGTTAATAGCCAGGTATGGTGGCACATGCCTTGGGAGCCTGAGGCAGGAGGATCTCCATGAGTTTGAAGCCAGCGTGGGCTTCATAGAGAGTTGAAGGCAAGCCTGAACTACATAACAAGACCTTGTCTCAAAAACAAGCAAACAAACAAAATGAATAGTTGTAATTTGGGCTTTTAAAGTATCATTTATATTTCTTTCATGTAGATTTTCTAGCACAAAAACTTTTTACAGAAATCAGTGTAAGTGAGGTGTGGTTGGACACACCTATAATCCCAGCACTCTGAAAGGAGGATCACATGCCTGGGCAAAGCAGTGATTTAGCAAGATCCTGTCCCAAAATAGACATTTTTTTTAATAAGCTTTTTTTCCCCCCTGGTATCAGGGATCGAACTCAGGACCTTGCACTTGCCAGACAGGTGCACCACCACTGAGCTACATCCCCAGCCCAAAAATAGACATTTTTTTTAAAAGCCTGGGAAGGTAGCTCAGTGCAAAGGTCGCAGGTTCAATCCCAGTACTGCCATAACAACAACATAAGTATCAATATAGGGCTGGGGATTTAGCTCAGTGGTTCCGCTGCCTACTTCACAAGCCCAAGGACCTGAGTTCGATCCCCAGTACCAAAAAAAAAAAAAGTATCAATGATTAGATGCGTAATAATGTGTTAAATTTGTTGAAATGATAAATGATGCTTTTTAGTTATTATAGTTACCTTATTTAAATGATTTCTCTTAAGATGGCAGCAGAGAGAAAATTGATGTTATTCACATTCTGATTGGAATAATTGCTGGTGGAGCACTTTTGGTTATTTTTGGACTGTGTTTTTACTATGTGTGCATAACAAGGCGTGAGAGACAACCATATTCAGGGTAAGTACCAAGTAAAAATATTTAATTCATCATTGGACATTCTATATTGTGATTTTTAAATAAATCAAATGCCTTTTTTGGGGGGGTACTGGGGATCAAACTCAGGACCTTGCGCTTGTGAGGCAGGCAGCAGAACCACTGAGCTAAATCCCCAGCCCTCAGATGCTTATTTTTAAGTGAACTTTTTATTTTAGAATAATTTTAGATATACAGGAAGGTTTCAGAGGTATTACAGAGAGTTCTCATATTTCCTTTAACCAGTCTCCCCCATCGATACTGCCTGACATTTCCATAGCAGATTTGTCAAAACTAAGAAACCAACACTGGTACATTCCCATTAACTAGACTCCAGACTTTATTTCAGTTTGACCAGATTTTCCATTAGTGTCCTTATTCTGATCTAAGACCTAGTCAATCTACCGCATTACATTTGGTTGTTATGTCTTCTCTGGCCCCTGTAGTCTGATGGTTGTCTGTGGCTTAACTTAACACACATATTGACAACTGAATGATGCTATTTCTAAGGTCCTTCAGAGGAATACAGGTGTCAGCTTCATTTTTTAACAGTTTCTTCTAAGCAAGAGACAGACATCAGTGTCCCTACATTACCAGTATTTCCACCAAACAAAAAGTCTCATAATCAGTCTAAATCAGACTTAACTGATCTATGTTACTACTCAGAGAGAAACAAAATAACTGAACTATTTGTATCCTTTGTACAGACAAAGACTGTAGGTTTTTTGTGTTGAATATTTAAAAAGTAAGGATTTCTTTCTTTTTTTGGTACCGGGGGTCAAACTTGGGACCTCAAGGTAATTTTACACACTATTTTAGCCCATCTGTGTCTTGATTACGTCTCTTCACTTGAGATCAGTGGAATTTTTCACTCAGCACATCATCTCAGTGCTCAAAGTTTCCAGCTTTGGAGCAGCTTAGATTTTAGATTTTTGCATTAGGAATGCTCATCTTGTCCTACCAAGACTTATGCAGGAAATGATAAGCAAAAGAGTTTTGAGCAAAGATCTAAGCTTTGATGAAGAGTAGTGAATGATTGAGGAAACTGTGGGATAATTGGAGTGTCAGCCACAAGGAGTTTACACTTGAGCTGCTAGGTATGGTGACAGTGGGTTCTTAAGGAGAAGATTAAGAGGAAAACTGGCCTTCAGGAAACATTTCTAAGGAAGTGTGGATATGCCAGGTGCTAGGAGCATGGTGGTGACTAGAACAGACATGGCGCCAGCCTCTGTGGAGAGCACATTGGACTTTACTTAGGCAGTGTGTACCAGGGCAGAGAAAGGCTGGAAGACAGAGGGAAACCACTAAGGATGCCAATGTGAGGCTTCAGATATGAGGCCACGAGTGTGGACTTGTTTTTGAGGAAAAAGAAGGTGTAGACCTTCATGCCTGATACCAAGAACTAGAGGGTGTTGGAAGAATATGAAGTGAACTTATGCATCTGAGCTGAGGGAATGTACATGAAAACTAGGAGGAAGAAAATGAAATTTGGATGTGACAGAATAAAATGGCATGGATTTTAAAGGTAACTCAAAAAAGAATAACAAAAAGACGACCTGGATTTAGAAAAGATAAAGGATTTGAATTTTCATTTCTACAAAGAGATACAAAAGGCCAACAGATAACAGAAAAGATGCTCAATTGTGTTAGTCATTGGGGAAATACAAGTCAAATCAGAGCCACAGGAAGATACCACTTTATACCTCCTGGAGTAGTGTGATATTTTTTATAAATATCAAATATTGATGATATGGAAAAATTAGAACCTCATACATATTTTGCTGGTGGGAATGTAGACTGGAATACCTGGTATGGAAAACAGTTTGACAATTCTTCAGAAAATTAAGTATAGAATTACATGTGACCCAGCAGTTTTTAAGGGGCAAATTGGCTGATGTAGTTTGGAAAAGTTTATGGCATTTTGAGACTGTAAATTCAAATGGGAAGAATATTACAACCATTGACTAGAGGTTGATCAAAATTATGAATTTTAATTATCTCATTAGCCATATCTGTAGGAGGTCAATTTATCCATAGATACTTTATAGACAGCCAACTTCACTCTAAACATATCCATTTACTGGTGTTTAAATTATAATTTTGGGTTGGGAGTGTAGCACAGTGCTAAAGTACTTGCCTACCATATGCTAGGGTTAAATAATTATAGTTTTTAATTCAAAATGCAAAGAAAAAAACCAAAGATGGCATTTCAAACTTCCATTGCTGTCAAGATTTTATGAAACTGGTGGGGCTTTGAACTAGCTCTGTGTGTGTGTGTGTGTGTGTGTGTGTGTGTGTGTGTGTTGCTAGGAAATGAACCCAAGGCTTGTGCAGGACTCTTACCACTGAGCACTATCTTATATATATGTGTGTGTGTGTATATATTTTTTTTTCTTTTTTTTTTTTTGGTACTGGGGATCGAACTCGGGACCTTGCGTTTGCGAGGCAGGCACCGGAACCACTGAGCTACTTCCCCGGCCACTATCTTTTATATATGTTATTATAAAATTTAGAACTCTGAGCAACTCGTTTTAAACGTAAGTCCAGTTAATGTTAGTCCAGTGTAAAGCTGTGTATATAGTTAGTGCATAGCCCTACTTTGCCCAACCTTGCCTTTTTTTTCCAGTACTAGAGATTAAACCCAGTACCTCACACATGCTAAGCAAGCACTCTATCACTGAGCTACATCCACAGCCCTAAACTAAGCCATGTATTTTTTTTTTAATTGTTGTTGTTGAACTTAGATCACTGGAAAGGGAAAAGATAATATTCCACGAAGAACAACACCAGTGAAAGCACAGAAAAGGGCTGGAGAATTCACTGCACATAGACAGGAAGGTAAAGAAACTGCCTGGGCAAGAGCAGAGAGCTATAAAAACTAAAGCAAGGCCAGAATAAGGGAGGCTGGGCTGGGGATTTAGCTTAGTGGTTCTGCCGCCTGCCTTGAAAGCGCAAGGTCCTCAGTTCGACCCCTGGTACCAAAAAAAAAAAAAAGGGAGGCTTCAAAAAGGAGGCTCAGGAGTTAGAACTGACTCAGTGGAAGGTAGGCTGCATTTAGAATTTGAGAAGAGGAGTGACATAATGAAAGTACTGTTTGGGAAGGATCCACCAGGTGGCAGGACTGCCAGAGAGGACAGAGGACAGGGACAGACATTAGCCATTGTGATTATCTTCGTGGCACCTGCTTTCTTGGCTTGGAGTTAGGCCACCTTCAACAAAGCCTGCATTTGGTTTCACATAACACTCGAGAAAGTTTTAATTCAGGAGCTGGAGAAAAGGGAATTCACATATCTTGAGTCCTTATTGTGCAGTGTGGCAGACATTGCATGAAGTCTTAATAAAGTATCACAGTCCACCCAAGACAGCTCTGTTGAGGTAGCTACTATTATCCCCATTTTGGAGAGGAGGAAACTGAGTCAGGTAATGACATTAATCATGAAATGAGTCAAATTTCAAACCCATGTCTGACTTCAATGTTGTTGTCCTTTCTACAATACCAAGACTTTTTCAGAGTATGTGGGTAAAATAAAGCTGTTTTCTTTATTAATGAATTGAGTTCATAAATAGCTGGATTTTCAATCCAATATATTGCCTTTCTTAGACCTAAATACTGTTTCTGTGTTTAGTTCAGTCACCTATGAAAGAAATGGCAGCTCTTCCATCAATGTCAGAAGACCTGAGGACGCTATCATGTCTCCATTGCCACTATCTCTAGAGGACACGGGATTACCTTCCTATGAACAGGCAATGGAGCTGAACAGAAAACGTAGTGTTTCACCGCCACCACCTTATCCTGGGCTGGCAAAAGGATTTAGGGTATTTAAAAAGTCTATGTCAGTCCCACCTCACTAAGCCCACCCTGCCATCTCAATATAAGAAATTCATGTTATTCACATGGTTTATTCTCTCAGAACCAAAAAAAGACAGACTATTCAGCTCTTCATGACAAACTGCAAGGAATAAAGGAAGAATAAGCATGTGAATGTTATCATAGTTCGTTCCATTTACATCTTGGACTCAAACTTGATCATTATACCTTGATAAGAGATTTTGACTCTGTATCCATACAGTAAAGAAGACAGCACTTTTTTGGTAATGTAAGGTTGAGAAATCTTTGTTATAGATCATGAGAGCCAGGGAACTATTTGTATCCTTTGTACAGACAAAGACTGTAGGGTTTTTGTGTTGAATATTTAAAAAGTAAGAATTTCTTTCTTTTTTTTTTGTACCCGGGATCAAACTCGGGACCTTCTGCTTGTGAGGCAGGTGGTGGAACCACTGAGCTAAGTCCCTGGCCCCAAGAATTTCTAATCGTCCACAATACCCCAAATTGATATTGGACCTATTTTTTATTAAGTTGGACAGGATTGGAAACACTTCAGAGAATTTGATATTTCAATATAAATCTGTGCCCTTTGGTTTAATATTTTGAATTATTGTGTAACATTTACTATATTTTGCAGGGTTTAGTTCTTAACTTTTTTTTTTTTTTTTTAGCCCTTAACTCTTGTTGTCAGTCCTGTTTCATTATAACAAGCATGGTCAGTAGTTTTCTTTTTCTAAAAAATACTATTTACTACCAAGTTATTTTTTCAGATGCTAATGGGTTGCACTGGCAAGGATTTGCAAAGATTATATTATCAATAAATACGCCCCTCACCTACCAGTTATTAGAACTGATAAAGAAAGTTACCTGTTACTGATGAGTACATGTGCTGACATTACTAAATTATCTGTACCTATGCCTACATCTACTTATATCTATATGTATCTATGATATGTACATTTAAGGAGATAAAAAATAATGTACTCCTAAAAACTAGAATAGGAAAGTCTGTTCTTTATGATTTTTCCAGGTACTGCATTTTTCCTGTTATTTAAGATCATTTAGAAAATGTTATTTTGGGGCCGGGGATTTAGCTCACTGGTTCTGGTGCCTGCCTCGCAAGCACAAGGTCCCAAATTCGATCCCTGGTACCAAAAAAAAAAGAAAATGTTATTTTGTTTTATAAGTTTCACAGAGGTGTAATTTAAACCCACATGCATTTGATAATTCCTACTAATTAAATGTTTAGAGAGTATACATCATATTATAGTGCATGTGTGAGTATATAAGTCTCTCTCTCTCTCTTTCTTTTTTCCTTACTGTACTGAGGATTGAACCTAGGGCCTTTACACTAAGCTACATCCCCAGCCCTTTTTTAATATTTTGAGACAGGGTCTCACCAAGTTGCTGAGTTACCCAGGCTAAGCTCAAACGTTTGACCCTCCTGCCTCAGCCTCCCAGAGTGCTGGGATTACAGGCATATGCCAACATATTTGGCTACGGGTCTCTCTTTTTAGGCAGTATGCTCTTCATTAAGGCAGATCAAAGTAAAGCCTTAATCATTAGATAATGCAAAGACTTTATCCTTTTAGATTCTCAGAGTCTCTGGCAGCTTGTCATACTAAATCATCTAACAACATGTAGGTTTAATTAGGAAAAGTGACTTTTTTAAAAGCTACCCACATTACTTATAAAATTTGCTATTAGTCATCTCTTGACTTGGCATAAACATTTGTTCTCTTATAAGTATGCACTTTTCACTCATTTGAACCATCCTTAAAAGTTTACAAAGTTGACTTTACTCAGACTAAGGCATAATTGAAATCTAACAAATTAATTAGAGCTGGGTTTAGAATGAACACACTAGTCCCATCTCATACCTACAAAATTAGACTGCCTTTAATTATAACCCTGGGATCTTGTTACTTAATTCTGAATCCATGATGAAAATCTACAAGGACTTCTCGTACATATATATATTATATATATATATATATATATAATATGTATATGCATATGTAGTCTTACACATATATGAGAAATACATGGGTAAATAGAAATCAAAGATATATGTGTATCTTTTACTGAATCATAACTTGAAATATTCCGTGAACTCATTTACTTCTATTGACTCCCAGAAGTCTAACTGCAAAACTAGCTTCGGAACCTGTGACAGCCGCACCCTGCCCCGACTGGCCTAGTCTGTTGTCTGCCATCACTTAGTGCAAGACAGATGCTATAATTTGAATGAATCTAGAATTCATCTTTGGCATTGTGAAGTCATTGGTATTTATACAGCATCAGTGTTGAGACTGTGATACTTTAAATATAAAAAGGAAATATGTGATAGAACCGTTGCTGACAGATGCTTGTAATGATTGAAAGGAAAATATCTCACTATTTTGAGATATAGTTCTGTCTCATTCACCTTTTTCTATTCCTGTCATATGTTTGATGGTGGATTTGTGGTTTGGTCTGATTGGTCTATTTTGCTTGTGCTTATTCTTCAGGCAATTGATTACTGTTAATCATCAAAGCTATTTTCACACACAGTTCTCTATATAATTAGAACAGTTTTCTGCTCTATTACAATTAGGAAACGAATGGAATATGAGTATAAAAAGAGAACTGGACTTGAAAGAGACAAGTACACATTTATAAGGTTGTACTTTTAATAGATAAGATAATTCTACATAGAAATATCCTCTTTGGAAAACTCTGTGTCAAAGTTTTTATCTGTTAATAATGTATCCTCTGAAAGCCAGGCATGGTGGTACATGCCTTTGCTCGTATCATTCAGGAGGCTGAGGCAGAGAGATCACTGCTAATTTAGGCTAGCTTGGGCAACATAGTGAATTCCAGGACAGCTTGGAATATATACTGAGACCCTGTGTCAAAAAAAAAAAAAAGTGCCCTCTGAGTAAATACAGAGAGAGAAAGGAAGAGTCCTAAAACAATTAAAAGCTATAGAACTAGGGATGTAGTTCAGTTGGGAGAGCATTTGCCTAGGATGCTCAGGGCCCTGGGTTCCATCCCCAGCATTATAAAAAACAAAACAACAAAAACCAAAGAGCTATGCAGCAACAGTGTCTTCTCTTCTGTCTTTGGTTTCCTATTTGCCTCTCAAATTCTAATCAGCTTTTTTCTATTTCTTACATAATTTATGTGTGTATACTCTTCTTATATGTACAAGAGAAGTTTTTAATGCTACAAGATTCGTTAGTGCTTAGCAAAAGCTCTGCATTATTAATATTGTTTTTGTTCTAATTACATGTGAATTAAATGTTTGTTAATAATTTGATTTGGAATGTTACATGTGACATTTATACCACTATAGGAATTACTAACATTTCTGTAATGTTTTTAAGCGTCACATTCTTTTCGGCTGGAGATTTAGCTCAGTGGCAACGTGCCTGCCTTGCAAGCACAAGGTCCTGAATTCCATCCCCAGTACCAAAAAAAAAAGTTAAATTCTTTTGTACATCCCAAGTGATCATTTTGGAACATGTGACATATATTGATTCTTTCAGTCTTCTGAATTACGTGTTTCCTCCAAGGTTTTTTTTGCTGTTCATAAGTGTTTTCGTAACAATTTAAAGTAATCCAGTACATATATATCAGTATTTTCATTATCTACAAAGAGCAATTCATTTTTAATGCATTTTTCTAAAGTCTAATTGTCATTGTATTTTAATAGTTTCCTGTTACATACAGCTTTTATACATGTAAATAAATTTTGTACTAAGTAATTATTTATTTTTTGTTTCATGTACAAATTCTTCTGCATATAACAGCATATGCGATTATAGGGATTAAATCTTAACAACACACTGTGTGTTTTCAAAACAATGTTTAGGGCTGGAGATTTAGCTCAGTGGTTCCGGCACCTGCCTCGCAAGCGCAAGGTCCCGAGTTCCATTCACGGTACCAAAAAAAATAGAGAATCAAAACAGTGTTTATATCTTTTATCCAATGGGGCTGGCATTCTGTTTAAACAATTTAGGTGCACTTGGGAAAGTGTTATTTTATTCCTTAAAACTGTTTATTTTTCTGACCCATATTGATACATGATTTAAAAATCAAAATATAGTAATGTTACACGAAATTATAGAAGCAACATAGTACTTGTACCTTAAGAGAAACACATTAACTAATACAAACATAAATAAGTGAATATGAGTTTTTTGTAGGGGCCAGGGTTTGGAAAGGAACCCAGAGCCTGTGCATGCTAGGCAACACCCCCAGCCCTGATTACTATTAAATATCATTTGCTACACCCTCAGCTACACCTCCAACCCTGATCATTATTAAATATCACATACTTCTAGTTAGGCATTTAGACCACGTTAAAAAATTTTTCAGTCTAAGTGGGTTATATGGAAATGTTAACAGTTACACTCCTTAAAATTACTTTTTTTGAGAAAATGAGAAAACAAGCCACAGACTGACAGATAATATTTGCCAAAGACACTCTTGATAAAGTACTGCTATCCAACCTATACAATGAATACTTAGGAGCCAGATGTGTTGGCATACACCTCTAATCCCAGCACTCTGGGAGGCTGAGGCAGAAGGATGGTAAATTAGAGCCCAGCCAGGGTAATTTAGTATCAGCAAGATTCAAAATTTTAAAAATTAATTTGGGAGGATGAGGCAGGAGGATTGCAAGTTTGAGCACAGCCTGGGCAACTGAGTAACTTATGAGATCTTGTCTCAGAATTAAAAAAAAAAAAAAATTAAAAGGGGCTAGGGATGTTACTCAGTGCAAAGCCCTGGGTCCAGTTCTCAGTATGCATAAAGAAAGTAATAAGGTAATTAATTCATTTAAAAGGTCTGAGGATGTAGCTCAGTGCAAAGGCTCTGTATTCAATCCCCAGTACCTCAAACATAAAAAACAAACACTTAAACTCAACAATAAGAAAACAAGCGATTCCACCACTCCCAGCCCAGAAGAAGGGGCCTCCAGGCTGCCATTCCACTGATTCCAGTGCAAAGGAAGGGGTCACCTGGCTGCCATTCCACCGCTCCCAGCACAGAGGAGGTGAGCCGCGCAGGCACCAACAGCACCCCCACCACCCATCAAAATGAGAAGACAAATAAGTCTCAAAACCAGACTTCCAGATCACCTACAGCAACCCCAAAGGGAAATGAGATGGAACACTCTAATATTCAACCACCTGGACTCCATGAACTGGCAACAAAAGATCTGGAAAATATGAAATCAGAAATAATTTGTCAGATAACAGCAGAGATTGTGCTCATAGTACAAGACATGATTGATAAATCTAGAGAGGATCTGAGGAACATGATGGAATCCCAACATAGGAAACAAATGGAATCCATAAAACAGATGCAAACAGA
>NW_004624767.1:14294766-14328252 GCF_000247695.1 Heterocephalus glaber | reverse complement strand
AGGGAGGGATGGAGGGGTTGAAGGGAGGGCAGGGGAAGTGGGAAAAATAAGAACCAAAAGAGACTATGTAAAGGTGCAAATCTCCAATGATGAATGTCATTATATTGTATACCTGAAATGTACCAATAAAATAAAAATTAAAAAAAATAAAACAAGCAAGCTAATTTAAAAATGGGCAAAATGGGGCTGGGCATATAGCTCAGTGGTGCCACATCTGCCTGGCAAGTGCAAGGTCCCGAGTTTGATCCCCAGTACCGAAAAAAAAATGGGCAAAAGACCCAACCTGACACTGCACCAAAGAAGATTCACGGATGGCAAGGAGCGTATGAAAATATGTTCAATATTGTAGATCATTAGGGAATTGCAAATGGAAACATCAAATACCACTTCAAACCTATTGGAATGGCCCAAATTTAAAACATTGACAACACCAAACACCGGTGAGGATGTGGAACAATAGGAATCTCATTGCTTGCTACTGGGGGTCCATGACAAGGAAAATCCACTTCTATTTTGAAGAACCAAGGGAATTAGATGTATGTAGAAAGTTGTTCATTGTAATATTGTTCATAAGGCAAAAAATTGGAAGCACTTTTAATGTCCAATGACAGATGAGTTAAATTTAATTAAGTTATGAAATATCAGAATTTTATTGAAATGAGAAAACCTGTAGATTAAATGTGAGCACCAAGAGTTAACTAGTTACTTTCCTATTTCCTGGCTATCATCAAATCTCTCTTTTAAAAAAAAAAATTTTTTTTTTCAGTACTGGAAATTGAACCCAGGGCTTTGTGCATACTTGGCAAGCACTCTGCTACTGGGCTATCTTCCCAGTCCTTTTTCTTTCTTCTGAGACAGGATCTTGCTAAGTTGCCCAGGTTGCCCTTGAACTTGTAATCCTCTTATTTTTGTTCCCTCTTTTTGCTCTCTCTGAGGCCTCTAGCTTCTTGTCTAGACAAATAGATTTCAAGCTGACTTCATAGGAACTGTAGGGTTCTAGGAGGTGCCTTGAGAGCTGGAGATGGAGAGAAAATGAGGGACAGTATGACTTAGGAATCCACTTTTATCACTTTCAGACACTGAGATGCAATGTAAACTTTTGTTTAGAAGGATTGCAATTTAAAAATAAAAGGAATCAGGTGGATTTATGGCCCCATGTAATAATAAGTTCTTTGAGATTGTTTGGAAAAAACATTGAATATTCTTTCAGAATACAGGTATTAGCAGTATTCCTTGGTTCTGCTTTGTCTTGTTAACCAACCCATAGCTGACAGGAGAAAATTCAGTAAGTGCTTAGACTTGCAGCCAAGCTGCTTATAAAAAGGCACACATAAATAGTTAAATTACAAACCTAAAATTTAAAATCAAACAATAATACAAGCCACGTTTCTCTAAAAACAGAACCTGAGATAAGGAACTGGATGCAGGTAGTTTATTTGGGCAGAAGCAAGAATAACAGAGCAGAGAGAGACAGAGGACAAGTCAAAGAGTTATGTTATTTTATTTATTTATTTTTTTGGTACCGGGGACCGAACTTGGGACCTTGTGCTTTCAAGGCAGGCTCCAAAACCACTGAGCTAAATCCCCAGCCCCCAAAGAGTTATGTTATTGAAGTCACTGCTATAGGCAACGATTCTGTCCTTCCCAGAGAACCACTGCGAAGAGCACAGAACGCCCTCCAAGACAGCATGCTTGGAAGCAGAGGAGCCTGCAGCAGCTCCTGGTGAAGTGGTGTAAACTCCCTGCATTCCAGAGAGCTCCAACTGTGTCCAAAAAAAAAGACTGCAGACAGACATATACAGCAGTGTCTTGGGGTAGATAGGACCTTGGGAGGGAGGTAAGTTAGAATTGTCCCAGAAGTGAGCAGAGAATGATGTAGCCCCTAGAGAGATCAGCTACCGCATGCATTATACAATATTTCCTCTGAGTTTTTAAAACTTATGAGCAACCACAGGGGTTGAGCACTTGCTTAGCATGCACAAAGCTATGGGTTCAATCCCCAGCACCACACACACACAAAAAGTGAGCAACCAGCTGTATTATAATGAGCAGTAGAAAAATAAATAGAGTAGCTGGGGACAGTGGTACATGCCTGTAATTTCAGAGATAGGAGAATCACAAGCTCCAGGCCACTTGGGGCTACACAGTATTTCACAAACAGAAAAAGAAAAAGTACCCTGGAAAAGTTGACCCTGGAACAGATAGGGGTGTGAACCCATGCACAGTCAAAAATCTGCTTACGATTTTTTCTTCTTTTTCTTTTCTTTTCTTTCAATTTTTTTTTCTGGTGTTAGAGAATAAATCCAGGACCTCACATATGCACAGATATCCTCTGCAACTGGGCTACACCCCCAACCCTAGTAACACATAATTATCTTCAACTCTTCGATTACATTTCTCTCTACTGCAAATGGCATGATGTAAGGTCCACATTTGTGTGTAAAATTTTGATAAATTTTAACATTTCTATTTGGATACATGGTATTCTAGGATAGTAAATGATAAACTATTACCTATATATGTTATGCATTCATGACACAGCTAAATTTTTCTTAATTTTTTTCAATATTTCTAGGCTGCATGATTTGTCTGAGGGTTTTTTTCCATTGCTGGAAATCTCAAAAAATAAAAAAATCTGCATATCAATGGATTTACCCAGTTCAAGCCCCTGTTGTTCAAGGCCCAACTGTTTGGATAAATAGGCTGATGTTCTAATAAATTAAAATTGGTGAAATAAATAGTCCAGTGCTTACTTTGTTACTTTCATAAATGTTCTATATGAATGGATTTGGGAGGAATCAGGGACTCCATGAAGAGGCTGAATTCCATTGAACAGAGAAAGTGCCCACAGAAGCAGAAACATGAAGTCAAGTTTATTAAGAGACTGTAAACTTCCCTGGTGTTTGTAGATATTTGACAGAGGGCTTTGGGCTTCCACAGAATGTTTAAACCAACCTTTCTGGAGCTTAAGGAACTGAGAAATCCCATATGACAAAAATGAATCTGATAGTAAAAAAACCCCAAAAAAACAAATTCCCATACTACTGTCACAACACTCTTCAGGCACCAGATGTATGGGTGTTTTTCTTCACCCACCAAGCTAGCAATGCAGCAGCAGCAGCAGCAGCAGCTGACACCAGGTGGGTATCCTCTGATTCAATTCTGATACTATCTCCCTGTAGGTAGCATCAGATCCTAGAAGGGCTCAGCCTCACAAGACTGCCCTCCCCCAGCTTCTGGCTCCAGTCACAAGTCTAGGCCTTTGGAATGTCTGACTGACCAGCTTTAAGTTGGTGTCTTAGTTACATTTCTTACTGCTGAGACAAAATATCCAACACTCAAAGTTAAAGGAAGAAAGATTTATTTAGCTCACAGTTTGTACAGGTTTCCGTCCATAATTGGCTGGCTCCAAGGCTGGGTGGCATGACAGAGGGGCATCACAGAGAAGAAACAGTTCATGGAAGGCAGAAGATAGTAAGCATCAAGCAATGACCTTTCTGTCCTTCATATCTTATCCAGGGTACTGAGGCTAAAATATGAAGGACAGAAAGAAAGTCATTACTTGTTGCTTGCTGCTTTGTTTGTCACTTGTTGCTTGTTGCCATGCTGCTGTCTGCTTTCTGCCTGCCCTGCTTTGTCATGGACTGTTTATCCTCTGTGATGCCCCTCTGCCATGCCACCCTGCCTCGGAGCCAGCCAACTCTGAACTGAAACTTCTACAAACTGTGAGCCAAATAAACCTTTCCTCCTTTAATTTGGATGTCAGTTATTTTATCTCAGCAATGAGAAAAGTAACTAACACAGAATTTGGTACGAGAGAAATGAGGTTGCTGTGAGTGTACCTGACCATGTGGTTTAGGAGGCTTTGGAACTGACTTGTGGGAAGAGTTTGGAAAGGTTCAGAAATGTGAGCTGAAAAAGCAGCCCTGGAATGCCTGAGGCTGTACTTGATGGGAGATTCTGGTCAGAGTTCAGAAGACCAAAATGCTGACAGAAATGCTGCCAATAAAGAGTGGGCTCAGGAAGTTGCTGCTAGGAAGAAGGACTGCATTGGCTGTTGGATTCCAGACCATATGTGTATGCTTTGGCAGAAAGTTTGTAGACATTTTGCTCATGTCCAGAGACTTCACCTGAGACTAGGATTAAGGCCAGTGGATTAATTAATCTTGCAAAAGAAATTTTGTCTTTTTGTTTTGTTTTGGTACCAGGGATCGAACTCAGGACTTTGTGCTTTTGAGGCAGGCGCTGGAACCACTGAGCTAAATCCCTGGCCCTTGCAGAAGAAATTTTAAGGCAGTCTAATGTTGAGGCAGTGGCATGGCTACTGTTGGGGGCTTTTAGCCAGATTTATGTTGAGAATCAAGAGCAAAGAGTCCAGCAGAAAGATTTAAAATGTTTTGAGTTTGGCCAGAAAGGAAGCTCCAGTAAAGTTGCAGTCTACAAAGATGAAACAGGTTGCTGAAAAGACTAGCAAGAAAAACAAGAATTTCGGAAGAGGACAATAGAAAAGATGGCCTGAGGACATCACAAGAACCAGTAGGACTGCACCCTTTGCAGCCTCAAAACTGCAAAAGTGAAAGACTGCTTTGAGGAGACTGCTCCAGAGCACCATGTTCCAGAATGGTAGCAGCCTAGGGAAGTTGTTTCTTGGAATTTGGTTCATAGGGGCTGGACCCCTACAGCCAAGAGAAAAGGAACTCTGGCTACTGCTCCGGCTGGAGGCAGTCCTTGGCAGCATCCATGTGGGGCTGGTTTTAGGTGCTTGCAGAATGCAAGAGTTGTGGGATCAGGAAGGCTTCTACCCAGATCTCATAAGGAGGCCTGGGAAGCCAGGCAGTGTGTTTCTGAGAGGGCAGTGTGTGAAGCTGTGAGTGTGAAGCCAAAGGTGCACACTCTGGAGACCCTGGAAGTTTGGAGAAGCTGGGAACGTAGATCATCTGAGGAAAACTGCGAGGAGGGGCCACAGCATGCCCAAGAGAGAAGCTGTGGGAGCTACAACCATCAGCAGTGCCACGGGCAGAGCTGCCCAACCCCTTTGGCGTTCACGTCTTACCACAGATGGTTGAGGATGCTGCACATGGAACTACAAGACTTAATGTTTGTCCTGCTGGATTTTAGACTTGCTTTGGTCCCATTCCTTTCTATCTCTCTATTTGTACCTTTTGGAATGGAAATGTCTGTCTTGTGCCATTGTATGTTGGAAGTGTTTGACTTTCTTTTCATTTGTACAGGGGCTCACGGCTAAAAGTTTGCCTTAAATTTCAGAGAAGACTTTGGACTTGAACTTTTCAGCAGTGCTGAAACTGTTAGGGCTTTGGCAGCTCCTAGAGATGAACTAAATGCGTTTTGCATAAAGAACTGTAAGACAATTGGGGTTCCTGTGACTTCCCCAGGTGTTCTATTAATTAGCTAGAGCTGCTCACAAGACTCAGGGAAACACATTTACTCATTTGTTATAAAGGATATTACAAAGGATACCAATGAAAAGATGCATAGAGGCGGAGTAGGAAGAGGTGCCACTGTCCTATGTCCTTCCCAGGTGTGCACCCTCCAAGAACCTCCATATGTTCCACTTCCTGGAAGCTCTCCCAATTCTATTCTGTTGGAGCTTTAGGGAGGATTCATTATATATATGTGATACATTAGATCACTGGCCATTGGTGATGGATTTAGCCCTCAGTCTCTCCTCCAACCCCTCCCCAGAAGCTGGGGTGTGGGGCTGAACATCCTAACTCTCTAATCCTATCAGGGCCTTTCTGGTGACCCCCATTCTGAAGAAATCTAGGGCTGCCCCGGCAACAGTCAATTCATTAGCATACAAAGAGACATTTTCCCTTTGAGTATCCCAAGGATTTTAGGTGTTGTATGCCAAGAAACTGGACAAAGATTAAATATATATCATATTTTAAGATATTACAGATACTAAGTAATAATATGCTTATAGCTAGTACCCATAAATTGATATTAGCATGCATGATAAATAGGTGAAGTCCAGCTCTCTCTCAGCAAGCTTTCTTTATCACTACCATATTTGGGGATTTGGAATAAGGGGAAAAGAGAACTAACCAAGGGAGATGATGAAAACGAACTATGCAGAGGGCACAGTGTACTTTAGTGCCTTAGGCCTAGGGTGTAGCTGAGAGAAGCTGAAGCTTGAGAACAACTGAGGCTATTCCATGCTTGGTTTGGAACTCAGTCCTTCAATAGTTAACCCTCTGAAAGATAGGTGCCTTAAACTGTTTGCAAAGAGCCAGGACAACAAATGTACAGTGGAACTGTCCTAAAGAGTGAAATATTGTTTCTTTCCTTGGTATGTGGATGAATCTATGAAGGGGTGTTGTTACTATGCCCATGTTCCTTTCATGGAAAACTGTCCTTTGCCCTTCCAAATATCTCACCCTGGAGAATATTTTCTATGGTCAAGTAATTGAAAGAATATTTTCTTTTGTCAAGTAATTTCCCTGCTTACAGAAGTCTCTGGGGACCAGATACAGTGGCACATACCTGTAATCCCAGCATTATGGATAGTTGAGGCAGGAGGATTATAAATTCAAGCCCAGGCTAGGCAATTTAGTGATTTAGTAAGACCTTGTCAAAAAAAGGTGGGGCTGGAGATGTGGCTCAGAGTGAAGGTCCGATACTGCAAAACAAAACAACAACAAAAACAAAAGTTTATTTTGGTTCTCTATTTTGAGGATATATACTAAAGTGATTAAGTGATTAAATGTTCAGCTCATGGCTCAAATATGAAACTATTTGAACATCAAAATAAGTAAATATGGTAACTGATTATAATTCTATGTTTGGAAACCACCCTAAAATTTAATGATTTGCTATAGGAATTTACAGAACTCAGAGAAATTGTTAGTATTCATAGTTACAGCTCATTATGGTGAAAGATAACAAATTAAAATCAGCAATGGATAAAGGCACATAGTGCAGAGTACAAGAGAAACCAGGTGCAAGCTTCTTGTCCTCTTTCAGTGGAGCTGGGTAGACATTAATGCTGTGTGACAATACACATCAAGAGCTGCCAACCAGAAGCTTATCTAAGCCTTGGTGTCCAGGGTTTTTACTGGGGGTCAGTTACATAGTAAAGCTGACTGCCCTTGTGGCTGACCTGAATTCTCTAGCCCTTCTAGAGATCAAACTGATATTATGTAGCCCAAAGCCCCTGCCCTAAATCACATTGCTAGCATAAACTATGTGGTGTGGCCCAAAGCTTCAACTAAACAAAGATGTTTCTAATAGGCTGAATATTCTAACTGCTTAGAAGCTACAGCTCTGCAGCCAGAAAGGACCAAACTTCATTGCAATGTTCAGGGTCTGAACAACCCAGACCTGCTGAGTTAATCCTTTGCTGCATAAATCCACTGGATAAAATAAGAATCTATGAGTTCATACTGATACAAATAATAAATCAATAAATGGGGGAAGGAAGAGTTCTTGTGGAAGAATGATAACAAAAGATTGTAAAAGGAGTGATGGAGTTAGAAAAAGTACTCTTTGGTCACTAAAATAATTGCTCCAGGAAAATATCAGTGGATGTTTTAGTGAGTTGATTGGTGGCTCCCAAAAAGTTGTTCCCAGGTTCTCATCCTCAGAACATGGGATTGTTACCTTGTTTAGAAAAAAATCTTTGCAGATGTAGTTAAGGATCTTGCAATAAATGAACCACCTGGGCCCTAAATCCAATGTCAACTGTTCTTATCAAAGATCAAAGAGAAAACCTAGGCCCTGTGGTGTACACCTATATTCCTGACACTCTGGGAGGCCGAGGTAGAAGGATTGCCAAGTTTGAGCACAGAATGGGGAATCTGATGACTTAGTGAGGCCTTGTCTCAAAAAACAAAACAAAAACAAACAGAACAAAAGACAGACGAGAAGACACACAGGCAGATTAGAGTGATGTGGCTACAGGCCAAGGAATGCCACCAGTCGCTGGAAAAGGCAAGGAAAGATTCTCCCTTAAAACCTTCAGAATGGATATGGAACGGCTAACTAGGTCTCTTCTTGATTTCAGACTTCTAGACTCCAGAACCATGAGACAACAAACTTCTGTTGTTTGAAGCTGCCTAGTTTGTGCTCATTTGTTGGGACAGCCACAGATGACTAACACAGATGCTAAACCAGAGGTGAAAGAACGTGTACAGCCTTTTTTTTCTTTCGTACTGGGGAATTGAACCTGGGGGCTCCCTCATGCTAAGCACTATAGTGCTGAGCTACATCCCAACCTTTTTTATTTGGGGACATGGTCTCGCTAAACTGCCCAAGCTGGACTCGAACTTGTGATCCTCGTGCCTCAGCCTCTTGAGTAGCTTAGATTAGAGGTGTGTATCATCATACCCTGTTATAGACTCTTAAAGTATTACAGGCTGCTAAGTTAGACAGAAATTAATATACAGTCAGAGCAGGACTGGGTTTTCAAGGAAGTCAAAAGGAAAAACTAAAGACATCAGAATTGTGGTTGGAGGCACATCTGAAGACCAGGCCTCAAGATAAAGATGCAATGGCCAGATCTACGTACCTCCCTAAAGGATAAGCAGTAATTTGGAATTATACTATAATTAGTACCACCTGGCCCAGAAAGTCCAGATAGGCATCAGTTGCCCAGGTGGGTGACCAGAGCATCCAGACCCAACCCTTCCCAAGAACAAATGCCTTTGTTCTTTTCATGTACTCTTGTTACATGAGCTGCTTCCCTATTGGATCAATATTAGCTAAGCAGCTATACTTGTAGTCCTATGGTTTGAATACTGTAGTTTGAACTACATTGTATCTACATTGTGACTTTGCTGTATAAATTACCCCTGACAAAAGATCTCAGTGGCAATCCACTTCTGGGACCCCCTCCTGTCTCTCAGGAGCTCTAGCTCTCAATAAACCTTCCCTACTCTTAACCTCCTTTGTCCTTTGGAATTCATTCTTCCCTTTCAGGGGACACAAACTCAGCACATCTGACATCTAGCAGGTTGGGAATTATATTTCTCCTACATCAAAAGTACCCACAAATACTTATTAATTACAAAAGAAAACATAACTCCTCAATACAGAAACCTGACAGCACCTCCTTAATCAAGCTTATGGAACTTTGGAATCAAACAGAGCTGCTATGAAGTTCTATTTGCATCATTGTCATACTAACTTGCATGATGTTGGGAAGTTCATTAAGCTTCAATTTTCTGTAAAATGGGATTAATAATCAATGAGGATTAAACATAACAATCCATGTAAGCCACATACCATAGAACATAGCATATATATTCAATACATACTGTTTATTCTGATGAGAATCACTATCATTTATAGAATGAAGTTTAGATTTCCTATAGTCAATTCAAGGAGATACAATATATGCGCAATGAAAGACATCAGGATCAGGCTATACCCCTATCTTTGTAGCTCACTTCAATGCTGCTTTTTTCCCAAACTTCCTGGTTAGAGATTTAGTCCTTTAACCTTGCTTCCAGACCCTTGAGCAGCAAAATCATTCATCGGCATGCAAGAAACCCTCTGTATCCATAGCTCTGACAACTCCTTTCTATACAAAATCACTAATCAAGTATGCTTTTTGAAGCTCTGGTCACTGTCAGGATTTTGACTCTCCACTGTTTTTCAGGGTCATCTTCCTCCCTCTCAGTGAGGCTGTGGCTTCCAAAGAAGCAGGCTTAACTACAGCATTTCTTATTCCATCGCTGACCTCCTGGGAGGACACCAGACAACAGAGAAAACAGTCAAAGATGATTGACAGGGTAAAGCCTCAGAGACAGAGAAAATGGTAATAGGATTTACTTTGTTTCTGATGTTTTAATGTGATTTCTGATGATGGCCTATGGGATTGAAATCAGAGCTGCCCTAGCAGAGTCAGGATTCACAGTTCCCCTCAATACAATAAGAGAAAGGAAAAATTGAAACTGAGCCTTTCTCTCCATTAATCAACCAACACACTTCTCTCAAACATATTCTCCATATACTCAAACTGGACCACCTTGGATCTTTCTATTCAATGGTTGGTCTATTTGTAACACATAAATGTATGGACTTGTTAACTACATTTCTAGTTGGGCAACCTCAGATTCTGCATTTCCCATCAAACTAATGAACACCTCAGTGGAGTTGGAGATCCATTGCTCTCTCCCACAAAAGATTCCTTTCATCATCTTAAAGCAAGTCATGGAACAATGAACCTCAGTTTCCTTAACTACAAAATTAAAGTAAGAACAACTTGTTCTATGTCCAAGCTTCCTATCAATTGAAATTCGCATTTTCTAAAGAAATGGTAAGAGAGTGGAAAATATGGGAGATTGTCCATGGACATATATATAAATATAATATATATATTATATGTTAAATATACATGCTACACATGCACATGCACACACACAACTTTTTTTTCAGTGCAGGGGAGGAGTATATCAAACCCAGGACCTTGTATAGGCAAAAACACTCTGCCACTGAACTATATCCCCTTCCCCTCATTGCATATTGTAAGGCATCACTTAACTTTGGACAAGAAACTCAGACAATAAATTCCAGAGCACATGGGAGATGGGAGTGAGAAAGGAGGAAACCCTGCTTTCCTAATTATAGGATTGAGATTTTTAATCTTGGAGGCTGAAGCAGGATGGTCTCAAGTTCCAGCCCAGTCTGGAGAATTTAGTGACTTGGCAAGACCTCGTCTGAAAAAAAGAGAATTTGTCTCTGAGTCAGGCATGGCGGTGCACACCTGTAATTCCAGCTCTTGAGAGGCTGAGGCAGGAATAGTGCAGTGAGTTGGAGGCCAGCCTGGGCTACATAGTGAATCGAAAGCCAGCCTAAACTATGTGGTGAGATGCTGTCTCAAAAAAACGAAAAAACAAAAACAACAACAGAAAAAAATGCTTGTTTAAAGGAAGAAAGATGTAAATAATTAAATGGAATTTGTGAATAAGTTTCTTGATCTTTTTTTTTTTCTATGATACCGAAGTTTGAACCTACAGTCTTCTCAGTGAGGTACATCCCCAGCCTTTATAAATTTACTTTTATTTTTTATTTTGAGACAGAGTT
This sequence comes from Heterocephalus glaber, assembly GCF_000247695.1. The sequence continues at coordinate 14,317,206 of NW_004624767.1, read as the reverse complement.
TTGCTAAATCTTTAAATCACCCAGGCTGGGGTTGAATTTGTAATCCTCCTGCCCCAGCTCTAGAGTACAGGGATTACTGTGCTCCAGTATGCCTGGCTTGAATAAGTATTTTAAAAATAGCCTTATTTTTTCATTCAACAAACATGTACATAGGGCCTAATATACATTGGCAGGAGATACGAGGGGCAGGTGATACTGAGTGATTGAGATACACGAATGAACTAAATGCATCCCTGCCTTTGTGGAACCTATGATCTATGGAGGAAAAAGGCAGATACACAACTAATTACAATGCAAAATAGTATTGTTAATACAGTAGAGAATCAAGCACCATAGGGCAAAAGAAAAGGAAGCAATTGATTTTGCCTGGGAGAGTTTGGGAAATGTCATGGAAGATGTTTTGTTTCATTTGAATCTTGAAAGATGAGTAGGAATTCCACAGGCAAAGAAAGGACACATGTTTTTATTTAAAACAAGAATAACAATGCTCATTCTAAACTTTTGATACTGCCTAGATCAGACATGAAGCAGCTTGGTTGGGAATGACTTGAGAGAGATCATGTAAAGTTTGCAGAATTGGGAATATATCTTCTATTGGGCAGAAGAGATTCTTTAGAATGAACAACAAATTGTACACAGATTACACAAGTTTTTTTCTTTTGAGATGCTGGGGATCAGACTGCACAACTTAATTTTTTTTTTTTTGTAATGAAGTGGATTGAACCCAGGGCCTTGCACATGTTAAGCAAGCACTCTATCACTGAGCTACATCCCCAGCCATGAATGTACAATTTAAAAAGATTTAATTACATATATCAAAACATCACATTATACCCCATCAATGTACACAATTTTGATTTGTCTATTAAAATAATATTTTAGGGGCCAGGGGTTTAGCTCAGTGGTTCTGCTGTCTGCCTTGCAAGTGCAAGGTCCCGAGTTCGATCCCTGGTACCAAATAAAATAATAATAATAATAATAATATTTTAAAGATATTTAATAATGTTATTCAGATATGCAGAACAGTTGGGAATATACTTGCATTGCTTTTAGGGCAAACTAAGGAAATTTATTTAATGGGCAAAGGAACATATGGTGACAGGGTAATATTATTTAATACCACTCACTATAATTTTCCCTTAATATCTTTTCCCTGATATATGTGGCATAAACAAACTCCATAATGGTTGAGGGACTATAAAAGTTTTATTGCTACTTGTTTGGTATTGCCTGGATCACTCACTTTGAGTATTAGTTGTGGGTATCTCAAACCAAGAGCTATAAAACATTTATAGCATGGTCCTTCATTTTCTACACTCCCTGTAGAGACAAAACTTCAGTGCTCACAAAAGTACTTACAAGTAGCTACTTGTGATAACTTATTTTATTTAGAGTCCAAATTCCCAGTCTGCAGGAAGAAAAGTAAATGTAAAGATTTATGTTGAGGAGCGGACCAGTGATCTAAGATCTGGCAAATTCTTTCCCCAAGGAAAATCACTTTTCAAAGATATCCTTAGTAAATACAAACTGCAATTAACATAAAATTGGCAAGGTCGCTGGTGTCCACACGTTTGAATTCATTTGTAAATAACGACTACTTACTTTGCTTCCCCACTGAGGGAGCAGGCGCCAAGCAAGCATCACACGTGCAGAGGGGCTTACCAAAAAAAAAAAAAAAAGAATGAATAGGAACAAAAGGATGTAGGCACCAGGAGGAAAACAGAATCTTTTCGAACAAAATTAACCTCGGAAGGAATAGAAGATCTATTGCCAGGCACTGTATTGCTGAAGTTTAAACTGCTTTTTAATGGTCATCAAAGATAGTGTATCAAGTATATTAAGTCTTCCACCACTCGTGTCTGATTTACTTAAACCTTTAGGCTTATCTTGAGGGATAGATTTCTGTGTTAAGCACATAATAGGTGTTAAGCCAATATTGATTTTTAAAGGGAGGTGGTCATTAAATGTACACTTCGCTGTTATTTTAACTTTTAATTTATAGTTCAAGGGCCAAACAATTTCTATGATCCCTCAATTTCACTACACCGGAGAAGAAACACAACTCTGATACACAGCAGAAGAGCTTCAGTCACTAAATCACCCCATAGCAAACAGCTTGGAGGTCTGATAGGAAATGGGTGGAGTCCTGCTGAGGTTTCAAATCTCGAGCAAAAAACCGCAACACTGAATGCTTAGTGAGTTTAAATTTATTGTAATTAAAGTCATCCAGATGGTAGTTGGATTAATCAATGAAGAAGTATTTATCTTGGGACAGAAGATTCTGAAATGCAGAGTGAACAATCCTCAAGGTGGGGGTGGGGACAGTTAATAAGCCCCTGGGAAAAGCCCTTTCAGCGAGGACTGGAAAAATAATACGTTTGAATTTGAATCTCTTTGAATATAAATCTCCCCTAGCAGCAGGAAAAGGTTTCTTTTAGCCCATCAAGCTCGGGGCAGGAAGGGAGTAAAGGAAACTGTAAAACAGTCCATTCAGTTGTTTTTCGGTTTGGGGGAAGCAATGAAAGAAATCGCGATCTGGGAATTGGGTCCCTCAAAATAACCCGAAAAGTCAAGCCCTGAAACCCAAGCAGAGCGTTGACAAGGTCCCCCTCTGCAGCACCCCACGCTGGTTTCCGCTCGACGTTCCCTCCCCCGCGCGCGGCCACCGCACTGCGCGGCCCCTTCCCACGCGGGGCGCGGTGAGCGCGGACGGAAGGCTCCCGCGGAGACGGCGGAGGGCAGCGCCGTGAGGCCGCGGGACCAGCGTGGTGGGCGCCGGCCCGTGCCTCCGAGCCCGCGAGTTTCCCAGTCCTCGCGTACGCCGCCGCAGCTCCCTCGGCCACTCAGGCGGCTGGCGGCTGAGGAGGCCTTGCCGCCCGTCCAGCCCGGCCCGCGAGCGGCGAGCGCGGGGCGCCGAGGGGAGGCGGGGCGAGGCCGCAGGGCGGAGGTGCATCCTGGGAAATCCACCAACATGGGGCCAAGCGGCTGCCGCAGCCGCAAGCCTCGGCCTTGGATGCCGCCGCTTCCCTGACACCCAAGCTGGGGGACTCGTCGGCCGCTGGGGCCCCGGCTCTGCGGCGCCGAGTCTCCCGCGCGCCCTCCGCCCGCCTCCCCTCAGGGCCATGTGAGGGGGCAGCTCCCTCCGCCGCCGCCGCCTCCTCTTGCTCCCCGCCCCTACTCCCCTCCCTTCCCGCCCCCCTCACACCCAGCCCTAGCGGAGCCCCCGCTGCCGCCCGCTCGCCCGCCCTCCCTGCGCCCCCGCGATGGAAAGGAGCTACGCGACCTCCGACTTCGCAGACTCGCCGCCCGCGCCCCCCGCCGCAGCTTCCAGCGCCGCCGCGCAGCCCCCGGCCCCCGCCTGGGCCTACGAAGCCCGAGCCCCGGCCGCCGCCTCCAGCCCCCGCTGCAGCAGCCCCAGCCTTAAGGCCAGGTAGGGAGGGTGGGCGGCGGGGTCGCGATGGGCCGGGAAAGGCCCGGGATGCGTTTGGGGCCTTCGCGCGGTGCAGCGCAGCTCGGGGTCCGGGCCGGGCGGGCAGCCCTCGCTCGCCCTCCTCGGGTGGCGGCTGCGACTTCTGAGGGGGTGGTCCTGGCTGGGTGGGGGCGCCCCGGGCTGGTGCTGGACCGTGGCTGCCGGGACGACTGGGCGGGAGTCGTGGGGGCTCGCTCACCGCGGGTCCTGGACTCTCACATGGTGAAGTTTGAGGTGGAAGCTGAACTCGGTATCTGGGAGACCCAGGACTGGCACGGGGGTGGGGGTAGATCAGGAGGGCGCTGGAGAGTTTGGGGCAGTGACATTCCATTGTATTGGAGCCTGGGTGGCCCACAGTGTGGTCTTAGGGGCTGGGGGAGGTGGGTCGGGAAAGGGCGCGGGCCCCCGTTTCTGACACTAGGGGACCCGGGAGGGCTGGGCTATGAGAGAAGGCCAGGGTGCGGGGCCGGGGAGGGGGCCTGGCGAGGTTCGAACGACGAGCTGGGGCTGGGTGACATATGTTTGCAGCGGTGGCCAAGATGAAGCGATCTGTCTTCCACGCGTTCAAAGTTGCTTTTGGATTCCCTCCCCTTTTAACAGCAGGAAGTAAAAAATCTCGCTCTTTGCTTTCTGTACCTTGGGGGTGCCTGAGGGTTGGGAAGAAATTAGGGGCTGGTGGCCGGAGAAGGCCGTAAAGGTTGAAGACCGAAGCATGCTTCCCCATCTCGGCTTCATTATGTAGCGCGGGGTTCAAGAGTTCAGCTTTTCTGCACCACGACCAAAGGAGTCGAAAGCGTTGACTGCTGCTTGATATTTAAGCTCGCGGGAAATGTGTGGTAGTGCCACACTTTGAAACGGTCTATTTGAATAACTGGAAGGCGTGGTCTGGTGTGGAGGATTTGGGAGCCGGCTGTTTTAAAGCCACCTCTCTCGAACAATACTGAATCTGGTAGGTGCAGCTTCTGATTACAAGGACCAGGGAATCCTGGGTTGCTAATGACTTCATCCTCAGCCACCAACAGGAAGCTTCGTGGCTTTATGATCTCATCAGATTTCTGCTTTATTTTCTCGACAAAAGTGACCCCCTCCCCACTTTATACATTAGTATTCTGGGTTATCTTTGTTTTTATGAAGTTCCACGTTCATGATTTGGGAAATAGTTGCAAAGAGTAGATAGTCTTTGTTTCCAGGATTGTATTTTGGGACAGTTGTGAAAGACAGAAAAATTTTGCTTCAAGAAAAGTGAAATAAGCCTTCACAGAAAATTTTAGGCCCTTTGTTTAAAAGAGCTTCGATTAAATAACTTGACGTGCCAATTGGACCTAAGTGATTAAACACTGAAATCTTTGAGAAATAGCTATAATTTTATATTATGTATAAGTAAGCCATCTTGAGTTTTTTGAAATGTTTTGCCCTTATGTTATTTCTTTTTGGTGGCAATTTAACTATTATTTCCAAGTAGCTTTTGCCTTCATTACGATAATTTACAAATTAAAATTACTTTCTCTTCAATGACCAGTAATGATAGGTATTTGTGCAGCATTTTTTTTTTCTTTTTTGCAGTACTAGGGATGGAACCTAGGGCCTCACATGCTAGCCGAGCCTTATACCACAGAGCTGCATCCTCAGTCCTTGTGTAGCTGTGTGTGTGTGTTGGGGGTGGGGGAGAATGATGTATGAGACAATTGAACCTACCACTGAGCTATATCCCCATCCTTTTTTATTTTTGAGTTAGGATCTTACTAAGTCGCCCAGGCATACCTGGAACTTGTAACCCTCCTGCATCAGCCTCTTGAGTAACTAGAATTAGAGGCATGTGCCCACTTTGTGCAGCAGTTTTTATGTTTTAAATAAAAATGTTTTATGAGGTAGATGAAACCGAAATGCCACCTACTTATTTCTGTTATTGCTTTTGGCAGAATGCTTCTGAAGCAAGAAACTAAAACCTGCTTGTTATATTTTCCAAATACTATTTATCAAAATACTGTAATACAGAATGACTTCTCAAACATTTGAAAACAGTTAAGTAGATTCATTTGAAACACATCATCTGAGATATATTTTCTATTTATTGGAAGTTAATTGATTTTTAAATGCTAACAACATTCCCTGTTTAAAAATGTTTTTGGGGCCAGGGATTTAGCTCAGTGGTTCTGGTGCCTGCCTCACAAGCGCAAGGTCCCAAGTTCGATCCTCGGTACCAAAAAAATAAAAATGTTTTTGAATGTTGGGGTCAGTTAAATTATAGAAAATGTAGGCTCCCTCCTCCTCCACAAACCTGCTTTGTTAACATCTTTGTTAACATCTTAGGATCAGGCCATCTGTACAGGGCTGCACACACTTCTTAATTGTACCTCATTTTATTCTTCAAACTGTGCAAATGTTCTCTGATTTCAGTTACATCAAAAACGCTGTATCTGGAGATATTTCTTGTAAGGATCTAAATATCCAACATTCCAGAGGCTTAACCATATTTTTTATAACAGTTTTAAGAGCTTCTTCATAATTCATGCATCAGTTGAATGTTTTTGTTTCCCTTTGTGGCAGTTTCTTCTGAAGGTGCAAATGAATCCTAGCTGTGGTGATGTAATATGGATACTTATCCATAAAGAATTAGCCTGTCTGTCACCTTGTTTCCTGTAACCCTTTCAGAAAGTGACAGATGGTAATGACATTCAGTTGTTACTTAGGTCAGATCTAACATTCTGCTTTATGTCTTTGCTTGGTCCTGAAATGCATCATTTTTATCACTTAATGGGAAAGCCCATGGTGAACAGTTATTTTCTGGGTTTGAAACAATACTTTCTGGGGTGTAAAAGCTCAGTCAAATATTAGATAGTTCTAATACTGTAATAGCTGAAAAATAAAGAATGGGAAACTAGCATTTTTCCTTTAATAGGGATTATAGAGAGATTTCTAACCCCAGAAAATTTCTAAAATGGTACTTGCTAGGTATTTGGGAAGTTCAGGGATAGAAACTGTTCCATAAATCTCCATTGATTTATGCTCCTTTGAGTTATAGGAGCTCAATGAGCATGTCCTTTGCCAGTCACCATGCAATTGCATGTACCCTTTGGGGAGCTGTTTTAGGTGTTGTAAATACCTTTTCATGTTTTTGGAAATGATGGTCATCAGGAACCTCTAGACCTGCCCCCTTCTCTATTGGGTGTCTTGTGTAGAACGGGAGAGGTATACTGTTGCGTTGGCGTGATGATAGATGTTGTGCTTATATTTGAATATGCACTAGAAAATGACTGAATAGAAATACTTTATTTTTAAATAGATTTATATTTGTTTCTTAATTTTCTAACTTAAAAGTCTGGGATTTTTTGCCACCTGTTTTTAGGATTCCTAATACATATCTTTCTGATCATAGTATGAATGTATAATGAATGAGTGTGCTGGAGCTTATCCAAAAAATCAAAATAACTTCTCTTAAAAATGTTCATCTTCTATGTGAAGGATATTTATTTAAATACATTTTGAATAAATTTAAATTGTTTTTGTTTTTATTTTTTGAGACAGGATCTTACTATGTAGTTCAGGCTGGTCTTGAACTCACTATGTAATGCAAGCTGGCCTCAAACTTGCAGTGATTGTCCTGCCTCTGCCTCATGAGTGCTGGGTTGACAGATGTGTGCCATTGCACCTAGCCTAAAAAAAATTTTTAGGTGGGCCGGGGATTTAGCTCAGTGGTTTTGCCGCCTGCTGAGCAAGCGCAAGGATCTGAGTTCGATCCCCGGTACAAAAAAAAAAAAAATTTTAGGGGCTGGGAATGTACCTCAGCTTGGCAAGTGCAAGGTCCTGAGTTGGATCCCCAGTACCAAAAAAATTTTTTAAAAATATTTTTGGCACTGAGGATTGAGCCCAGGCCCTCAATATCCCCCGCCCCTGAATTAGTTTTGGGGATTTTTGTTTTCATTGATTTTTTTTTTGCTTGTTTTTTGAGGCAGGGTCTCACTATGTGGTTCAGGCTGGCCTCATACTCACCATGTAGTCCACGGTACCCTCAAACTCAGGGCAATCCCCCTGCCTCAGCCTCCTGAGTGCTGGGATTACAGGTGTGCGCCACCACCCCTGGCTACATTGTGGTTCTTGAGCCTGTGTTAACCTCTGTGTTCATGGTAAAATAAAATAGTGCAATGCTGTAATTCACCTACATTGAGGTTAATGAGCTTTTGTGAGCTGGCCTAGAAACCTAAGCATCAATATCCAGCGGTGCTGCTGGTATAGTGGTATCATACGAGATTCCTCCTAAGCATCAGTATCCTTATTTCAATGTTTTTTGTCACGGTTGACCATTTCCTAACTGAAACATTCTTCCTTTCACTTTGATTCCACTGTACTTTACTAGTTTTCCTTCTGCATTTCTGGCCCACTGCTTTTTCTTGTTCTTTTCTAGTTTTTACCCCTCATCTATCTAATCTCCACTTTTTTCTGTTTCTACTGTTCCACACTGATACAAGCTGCCATTGTTTTTTACTTGGATAACTTCAGTAGCTTCTCTTTTCTTGTTTTTTGGTACCAGGGATTGAACTCGGGACCTTGTGCTTGCAAGGCAGGCGCTAGACCCACTGAGCTACATCCCTGGACCCCCGTAGCTTCTTTTTTTTTGGTACCAGGGATCGAACTCGGGTCCTTCTTAATTAGACACCTTGAACCTTTTCTCCCTTCAGTTCATTTTCCTTAGTGATTTCCCTTCAATTTCCAGAGTAATTTTTTTAAAACACAGATCTACCAGCTTGATCCTAGTGCTCCTTCACTTAAAGTCTTTCCAGGGCTACTTATATACCATAGGGTTAAGCTTTAGAAAATCTGTAATGTGTCCTGTGTGGCCCAGCATATACTGGCCCATTTTAAATTTGAGGAATCATATCATTCTAAATTGCTCCATATCTAAGGCCTTTTGTCCATGTTCTTTATCCACCTGGATAATTCTCACTATGTTCCCACTTCCCAAACTGACTTCTTACAGTATCTTATGTTGTTAGATGGTTATCTAACAGAGATACAGTATATCAGGTTAGAAACTTGCTACACTAGCTGCTTTGTGCAGTGGCACATTTTACTTTTTTTTTGTACTGGGGTTTGAACTTGGAACCTTGCGCTTGTGAGGCAGGCAGCGGCACCACTGAGCTAAATGCCCGGCCACATTTTACTTTGATATCAGTCTTAGAAATTTAAGGGTGGATTTAGCTCAGTGGTGCCGCCGCCTGCCTCGCAAGCGCAAGGTCCCAAGCTCGACCCCCCGGCACCAAAAAAAAAAAAAAAAGAAATTTAATTATATGCCTTTATGCTGTTTATGTAATAGTTATCGTCCTCTTTAGAATGGAAGTTTTTTGAGGAATGCTGTCTGTTTTGTTATGTTATTTCTAGTACTTTGACTTTAATGCCTGGCATATAGCTGGTACTTAATGCATGTTTCGAACTCTCTTTCAGTATAGGAATTGGAAGCCCTTTCCTTTTGCAGCCTTTAGTGTCATTCCCCTATCTACCCTGTAGTAGGAAACGAGATAAGAGGTTTAGGGTGTCTGTGGTTATCATTGGGTGAAAGTAAGGGGACTTAGCCCACTGCTTGCCTTCTCTGTCCTTGCTGTGTTCCCTTGAAAAATGAGGACTAAAATATGTCTCCCAAAACAGTGCAACTTTTTTCTTTCATTCATTAAACAAATATTTGGGTGCCTACTAGATGTGAGGCGCTGGTGCCTTTTTCCTCAAATACTGCATTTTCAAAGTGCAAGCTTGAGAAATTAATGGCAAGCATTCACCCACTTATTAAAGTGTGTTGAGTATCTGTGAGTTTTTGTTAACTCAGCTAAGTTCTGTGGGGTGCCACAGAAATGAAAAAGACACTGCCCTGCCTTTTAAAGAACTTATGATATACAAGGATGCCAAGGTGATACACTTGGTGCTTTTCTGCTTGGCTTCAAAATGTTGAAGGGCCCCTGAGATTGGAATTCTATCCTTTTTTTCCTTCTTCTTTTACTCTAGGTGAGGTTACCATATATACCAAGTGATGTTCAAGTTTATGAGTATATCTAAATTTATATCTAGCATCTGGTATCTCTGCTTGGAGATTGAATTGGTATTTCAAACATAATGTCCAAAACATGATTATCACCATAACCTCCAGCCTAGTCCTTCTTTATTTTTTGTAAATAATACCTCTATTTGTGTTGTTGCCTGATCCTAATAGGTTGGAGCCATCTATGATTTTTTTTTTATATCTAGTCTCTAAATAAATTCTGTTGATTTGATTTCTCCATAATTTCCTACATGAACTGTTACAGTTACCACTTTCTTTTCTTCTGTTTAGGCCTTCTAGAATTTAAGTATGCAACTACCAGAGCTAACTTTTCAAAATATAAAGGTAATGTCATTGCCCTGCTTAAAATCTTACAGTGTTACTCCATAAAATCTGAGTCCTTGGCCTGTGTAGCCCTATATGTCTGAGCCTCCACTAATTCTCCAGCCACATCTCATTCTATTCTTACCACCATCCTTTAGTCACATTATCTTTATTTTTTTTCCTGAAATGTGGTAAAATCATTTGTATCTTAAGACTTTTGCACTAGCTGTTCTCTTCACCTACAGTTCTCTTTCCATGTTTTTGGTTTGCTGCTTCTGGATATTTACATGTTTTTTCCAGATGCTTCTTCTGACTGCCCTGTCTAAAGTATCTCCTTTTCACTATCATATATCACAGACTTCTTTTTTCTTTTCTTCATAGCATTGTCACTCTCTGAAGTAATTCTGTTTGCTTGTATGTTACTTTGGTATTAACCCCATATCACTAACCACCTCAAGACCCTTATCTGTCCTTGTCACATCTGTGAAAGGCATGTTATAGTGGTTGATAGCATAAGCTCTGGAGTCAGAATGTTGGATTTGTATTTTGACTTTGCCACTTGAAGTATGATGTTATATAAGTCTCTTAACCTCTCCATGCTTTAATTTCCTTTTATAAAATGAAGATACTTTTTATAATTCATAAATACAGCAGAAAGAGTGCTTTTTTAATTTTTGTTTTTGTGGTGCTGGGGATTGAACCTGGTACCTTGTGCATCCTAGGCAAGTGCTCTACAACTGAGCTGCATTTCCCGCCTCAGAAGAGTATTTAGCATATCTACAGTAGCAGTAGAATAGCATATAGAATATTAATTTTATTGCCAGCACTGACACATTGTAAGTGACATTAAACATTTCATGAATGAATGAAATAGCTGTGCTACTGGGTATACTATTTGTTTCTTTTGAGAGATACTAATATGCTTTGGGAACTTAGTGGGGAAAGATACCTAGCTCGAGAATCACGGAAGCATTTTTCAGGTAGAAATAAGAGATAAATACAAAGGAGCTTCCAAGAATAAGTATTCCAAGAGAAAGGAAGTAGGGTCTTCTAGGCCAATTAAAGTCTGAGTGTTGAAGTGGCATCACTTCTGCCAGTCTGTTGGTTAATGCAGTCCTTGGTCAAGTGCATGGGGGCTATACAAAGGTGTGGTTCATTGGGGAGCTCAACAGAGTATTAACACTATAGCATTACTAGATTGTAGGAGGATTTTGAGTTTAGTTTCTAAAAGAGGGAGCTTTGAAAGGTTTTTAAGGATGGTGATGTGAACAAGTATCTTGTTAAGTTGGCATTTGGCAGCCAAGCACAGAATGAATTAGAATTGGCAAAGGTATAAAATGGGGTACCAGATGAGAGGCAGTTCATCAGATCAGACAGAAGGGAGGTGATAGGTTGGTAGTGATAATGGTTTAATAACTATGAAAGACATGAAGATCAAATTGTCTAAGATTGTTGGCAGGGTACATGTTAAAAGGTTTAAAAACAAAGGTAAGGGCTGGGGATTTAGCTCAGTGGTTCTGCCTCCTGCTTTGCAAGCGCAAGGCTCTGAGTTTGATCCCCGGTACCAAAACAGACAAACAAACAAACAAAGGTAAAATTTTGACTGACTAGAAGAATGATGCAGTGAACAATTTTTAAAATTTATTTTTAAATGACAAAATTGTACGTATTTATTAGTGTACAACATATTTTACCACATTTTTTTGGTACCAGGGATCGAACTTGGGTCTTTGTAGTTGCGAAGCAGGCTGCAGAACCACTGAGCTAAATCCTTAGCCCACATATTTTGAAATATATATGTACATATATTGCAAAAATAGAAATGTTAGTTCGTTTTAGTCAGTTGATAATGCCACACAATTCTTCAAGGCATTGAGGATTCATTGACAACACAGACAAAATTCTTTGTGCTTGTGGAACTTTCTTTTTTGTTTGTTTGTTTGTGACAAGGTCTCCCTATGTAGCTCAGGCTGGCCTTGAACTTGTGGTAATCCTGCCTCAGCCTCCCTAATGCTGGGATTTCAGGCATGCACCACCACACCTGCCTGGAACTTACTTTCTTGGACAAGCAAGTAAAGAAGAAAAACTCTTCCTTGAGGAAATAGCAGTTCCCAAGTGTCTTAAGGCAAGAAGAAATCTGACATTTCCCTTTCCTGACAGGATCTTTGTGTAGATCAGTAGTTCTTTGTTGAAACACAGATTGCTGGACCTAACTCCAGGGTTTTTGAATCAGTCCATTTTAAATAGACGCCTAGAATTTGTCTAACAAGTTCCTAGGTGATGCTACTGCTGCTAGTCCAGGGACCAAACTGAGAAACACCAACTTGGACCTTGTCCTTGTTGGCTTCTTGGTATTCTTATCTCTGCACAAATATCTTTTCTTCAAAAAGCCTTCCCTGACAACTAAATCTAAAATAGCTATGCCGAGGATTGTTTATTCCAACACTTATTTTCTTCAAAGTCTTCAGCTGGGGCCTGGGGATTTAGCTCAGTGTTTCTGCTGCCTGCCTTGCAAGCACAAGGTCCCGAGTTCGAGTGTCGGTACGAAAAATAAATACAATTAAATTTTGGGCCGGGGATTTAGCTTAGTGGTTCCGGTGCCTGCCTTGAAAGCGCAAGGTCCTGAGTTCGATCTCCAGTACCCCCAAAAAACAACAACAACAAAGTCTTCAGATGACAAGACCAGAGAAGTGAGTTTAGAAGTTTATATAGAAATAATAGAGGAACCTTAAGAGATAAAGGTTTTGAGGGGTGAAGAGTTTATCCTTTGCCCTTTGGCTAAGAACTGAGCCTTAGTTGTTGTGACAGTGTTTATTAAATAACCTGCCAAGTGCCAGACACTGTTCTAGTAATTTTATGTGTTATCTCCTTTAATTCCTCACATTAACTATAATATGGATACTATTTGTTAGCCCATTTTACAGACAATGAAACTTAAGTACAGAGAGGTTAAATAATTTATCCAAGGCCACACTGCTGTTATGTGACAGAGATTATGTGCCACAGAGATATGTGATCCTGAAAATGTGACATTGTTGTTGATCAGAACCTGTTCTGGATCTCAAGGAAAACTCCTTTGGGGGTTAAAGGGGTTTGCAAGTAGTATAGGATACAGCAGAATTGACAAATGAAAAGAAGTGAAAGGAGTTAGTGATGGGAGATGGATGTTGAATTTTTTTGATTCTTTTGATGTTGAGTCTTTGCTGGGAGGCTCTATTTCCATTTATTTAAAAATTAGAATCATTTATCCAATGTGTACTTTTACTAGAAGTTTATAGAGAAAATGTGGGGACATGGGCTTATGCTAGATCAAATGATTGCCATAATGTATGGGAAATCCAAAAAAGTTTGCCAACATTATGCAGTATAGTAGTTTTAGTATTTCCATTGTTTTGATTTTTTCTTTTTTGGGGGGAGGGGGGCGGAACTGTAACCACAGATTCTATCTCGCTCCCTTTGAAAACATAGTAGCTGGCTCTCCCTCGGCCACCGCTGCCGCCTCCTTCTGCCGCTTCTGGAGCTGCTTGTGTGCTCGTTCGGTGCGGACCTGGTACCTCTTTTGTGAAGCGGCAGCTGAGAAGACTCTGGCGCTAGCTATGGCCGACGAAAAGCCCAAGGAAGGAGTCAAGACTGAGAACAACAGCCATATTAATTTGAAGGTGGCGGGGCAGGATGGTTCTGTGGTACAGTTTAAGATTAAGAGGCATACACCACTTAGTAAACTAATGAAAGCCTCTTGTGAACGACAGGGTTTGTCAGTGAGGCAGATCAGATTCCGATTTGATGGACAGCCAATCAGTGAAACAGACACACCTGCACAGTTGGAAATGGAGGACGAAGATACAATTGATGTGTTCCAGCAGCAGACAGGAGGTGTCTACTAAAAAGGGAACCTGCAACAACTCTACTCCAGAACTCTGTTCTTACAGACCAAGAATACATTCTCAATTAGAAAACTGCAATTTGGTTCCACCACATTCTGACTACTACAGTATAGTTTTCTCTATTCTTTCATTTACCCCTTCCCCCATCCCTTTATTGTACATAAAGTATCTGGTGTATGTGCACAAGCATATTGCATTTTTTTTTTTTTTTACTAAATGGCCAACAATATGTTTTGATTGACATCAGATGGAGACGGGATGGGGAGATACTGGTTCTGTGAAAATAATTCCCATTCCATTAGTGGCATGCTCATCAGCTCTTATCTTTATATTCCAGTAAGTTATTTTGCTCTCACTGTTTTAACAGAAAAGACAAGAGAATAGACAACAACATAAAAATCCTTGCATACCTTGTTTGATTGGAGAATTTTAATGTTTTTCATTTATCATTGTAAAACCAAGGACAATTTTATAACTTTTTTGTACATAGCTGTTACATGTAGGGCAATCTGTCTTTATGTAGGAGTAAATTACTCTTTGAAACAAAAAGAATCCTAGATAGTTTTCCCTTTAAGTCAGGTGTCTTGTTTAAATAAACTTCTTGTTTAAAAAAAAAAAAAGAAAGAAAACATAGTAGCTGTGTAAACATTCTCACCAAAAGTGTTTTCCCTGCATCTTGGCCAGTATTTATTGTTTGTGTGTGTGTTTGTTTTGTTTTTGTTGTTTCTTTAGACAGGGTCATGCTATGAACTCACTTTGTAGCCCAGGCTGGCCTTGAACTTGAGGCAGTCCTCCTGCCTCAACCTTCCTGGGATTAGAGGCATGTGGCTCCATGCCTGGCTTAGTATTCTTGATGATTACCATTATAACTGGGATGAGATGGAATCTTTTTTTTTTTTTGGTCTTTTTTGGTACCAGGGATCGAGATCGAACTTTGGGACCTTGCGCTTGCAAGGCAGGCAACAGAACCACTGAGCTAAATCCCCAGCCATGAGATGGAATCTTAATGTAGTTATGATTTGCATTTCCCTAATGCCTAAAGATGTTGAACATTTCCCCATATTGTTACTTGCTCTTTCAAAGAACCAATTCGTTTCATTGATTCTTTGTATTTTAGTGTCCATTAATTTCAGCTCTGATCTTTATTATTTCTTTCCTTCTATTTGGTTTGGTTTTAATCTTTTCTTGTTTTTCTAAGACCTTGAGATCTGTCATCCAGTTGTTTGGTTTTGGTTTTGGTTTTTTGGGATAGAGTTTCACTATACAGCTCAGGCTGGCCTTGAACTCACTAAATAGCCCAGGCTGGCCTCAACTCCAGGTGGTCCTCCTGCCTCAGCCTCCTGAGTGCTTCAGTTACAGGCATGTACCACCATGGCCAGCTAGGATTCAGCTACTGTATTTACTTGAGATCTCTCTGAATTTTTTTTTAATGTAGGTACTCACAGCCATCAACTACCCTATTAAAACTGTCTTTGTCATATCTCACAGACTGTGGCATGTTGTGTTTTCATTTTCATTTGATTCTAGGAATTTTTTAAATTCCCCCTTGATTTCTTCAGTGATCCACTGATCATTTTAAAAATGACCTTTCTTGTGTTTGTGTACTTTCTGTAGTTTTTCTTATTAATGCTTTCTAGTTTTATTACATTGTGATCTGATAAGATGCAAGAGATTATTTTAGTTTGTTTGTATTTGTTAAGACGTACTGTATGGCCTAAAATATGTTTTGTTCAAAATCTCATGAGCTGCTAGAAAGAATGTATTCTACACTTGTTGCATGGAATAGTCTATACATGTCTATTAAGTCCATTTGATGTAAGGTGTAGTTTACTCTGATATTTCTTTGTTGATTTTTTTGGTTTAGATGTCCAGTTTGCTGTTGAGAGTGGAGTACCCAAGCCATCCACTTTTACTGTATTGGGCCTATCTGACCTTCTGTGTCAAATAGTATTTGTTTTATGAAATTGGGCACATCAACATTAAGTGCATGTATTTTTTTTTCTTTTAAATTCTTTTATTGGTACATTGTAGGTATACAGTATGTTTACATTTATCATTGGGTGTTTGTACCTGTACATGGTGTGTCTTGGTTCTTATTTTTTCCCCACTACCTGTGTGCCCTTCACCCCCTCCACCCTTCCCTATTTATATAGACTTCATTTCCATTTTGTTTTTCTCATAATTTTTCCTTTCCCTTCTTTCCTTTTGTTTTCTATTTCTTACTTGGTTATCTACTTTTCCTCTTTTGCATGAAGGAGTCCTTTAAGTGTCTTCTGTGATTTTTAGCTTAGTAGTCATGAATTCCTTTAGTTTATGTTTTTTTCTTTCTTTTGACATAGTTGTTTTTTTGGGTTTTTTTGGTACCGGGGATTGAACTCAGGTCCTTGCGCTTGTGCAGCAGGCAGTGAAATCACTGAGCTAAATCCCTGGCCCTCTTTTGACATAGTTTTAATATATAGCCCATCTTGGTCTTGAACTCACTGTGAGCCCATGGTGGCCTCAAACTCAAAATCCTCCTGTCTCTGCCTCCCAAGTACTGGAATTACAGGCACAGGCTGCCATGCCTGGCTAGTTTATACTTATCTTGGAAGTTCTTTCTTTCTCCTTCAATTTGGAAGGATATCTTTACTGGATGTAATAATCTAGATTGGCAGTTATTTTCTTGCAGGGCTTGAAATACATCATTCTGTGTCCTCCTGGCCTATTTGTTTCCTGAAAAATCTTTAGTTATTCTGATGAGTCTGTCTTTATGAGTAAGTTGGCCTTTTTTTTGTACTGGAGATTGAACTCAGGACCTTGCCCTTGCAAGGCAAGGCAGGCACAGTGCCACTGAGCTACATCCCTGGCCCTAGTTGGCATTTCCTTAACAGTTTTCAGTATTCTTTCGTTGTTCTGTACTGTAGGCATTTTAGGGGGCTCAGAGTGTGTGGCTCAGGGGATAGCGTGAATTCATAAGACCCTGGGTTCAATCTTAAGCAGTGTAGAAAAAAAAAAAGAACCCTTGACCTTTTAACTATAATAAAATGTAGGGAGATTCCATTCTATACACGGCTATTTGGGATTCTAAATGCTTCCTGTGCTTGGAATCCCTATCTTTCCCAAGACTGAGCAAAAGTTTCTACTGTTTTCATTGAATAGATTTTGTATGCCTTTAGTCCAGTGGCGGTAAACCTATGGCCTGGGTGCTGCAGCCGGCTGTTTGTATCATTGAAGGCTCTAAAAGGTTCACCATCACTGCTTTATTCTATACATCGGACTCTTCTATGCCAAACATTTAAGTTTAATTAAGTTTTAACATTTAAGTCTTTTAATGGTGTCCTAGAGTTTTTGGGTGTATTATTCATAATTTTTTGGGTTTTTTTCTGTCTGAATGTGATAACTAATTAACCTTGTTTTTAAGCCCTGAATTTCTGTCTTCTGCTTGGTCCACTCTATTGGTGAGGCTTTCCACTCAGTTTTTAATTTAGGCCTACTGAGCTTTTCATTTACAGGATTTCTGTTTGATTCGTTTTTAGAATCTCCATTTAAATGCTCTTTCATATCATGCATTGTATTCATAATTCCTTCAGCTCTTTATGTTTGAAGTTATGATCATTAAAAAAAATCTATCTACAGGGCTGGGGATTTAGCTCAGTGGTTCTGTCACCTCCCTTGCAAGCACAAGGTCCCGAGTTCGATCCCCAGTACCAAAAAAAAAAAAAAATCAAAAAATCTATTTATTTTTCTTTGGTAGTACAGTACTGAACATTAAACTCAAGGAATGCTAAGCTATATACCAGCTGTGTTTTTTGTTTGTTTGGTTGGTTTTTTGAGACAGGGTCTCACTTTGTAGTTCAGGCTGACCCTGAATTCACTATGTAGCCCAAGTAGGCCTTGAACTTGAGGTGGTCCTCCTGCCTCTGCCTCCCGTGTGCTGGGATCACAGGCATGCACCGCCACATCCTTCAGGGTCTCGCCAGGTTGTCCAGGTTGGCTTTGATCTTTTCTTTTTTGGTACCGGGGAACAAGCTCAGGACCTTGGCTTTGAAGTTCTGATCCTCCTGCCTCAGCCTGAGCCTATATAATCCTCTGAGTAGCTGGGATTATAGGTGTCAGCTACTGGACCCGGCTTCAACATATTTTGTTTAAAAGAAGAGCACTACTACAAAATATTGGGGATGGAGAAAGTTGGACCTGAAAATCTTTATGTTGTTCAAAGGAAAAATTAATAATGCAGGTGATGACAGAAATAGAAAAGGAAGATGATGAAATGGAATTTTGAAATTTTGTCCAACTCAGGTGTTGGTAGCTCTTGTTTTCATGGAAATTGCCAAGGATATACCACATTACAATTGCATTTATTTATTTCCCCATAAAAAAACAAAGACATTCTTAGCTGCCGTGACCTTGGCAGTGTTTTTCTTGTGCATCTGTTGCAGATGCCAAAAATCTGTCCTTTGACTTTGTTGTTTGTTTGTTGGTGAATATTGTTTGGAACTCATAGATTGGTTTTTTAAAATTTGTTTGTTTTGTTTTGTGTTTCAATACTGAGGATCAAACTCAGACCTTGCTCTTGCCAGACAGGTGCGGCACCTCTGAGCTACATCCCAGCCCCATAGATTGGTTTTTCTAATATTCTCTACCACCACTAGACAGGAAATTCCATATTACTATCTGCATTTCACCTTTCTTATTAAAAATAAAAACATTCTGTTGACCAGTTAAAGTATATCATAAGGAAGGTTTTTAGTAAGCATCATTAATGATGTATATGACAGTCAAAACAGTATAACTTGTTGCTGCAAAGTACCTATTATAACTCTTTTATACCAGTTAGTAATTGTGAACCCTGCAAAAAACATGATTTCACCTCTTGACTCATCTGAGGGCCCTTACATGAAGGGCTCATTTTTATAGTTGAGGAGAGGTTATGGGAACAAACAAGGAATATATATATATATTTTTTTTGGTAGCAGGGATCGAACTTGGGACCTTGTATTTGTGAGGCAGACACCAGAACCAGAGCTAAATCCCCGGCCCTACAAACAAGGAATATTAAGGCACTGAGAAAGTAGCAGCAGTAGGAAGAGGATTTGAGGTTCTGAAAGGGGCAGCAGTTACGGGAGCTCAGTAGGAGACATAGTTGTAAGGGACGCAGGAGGGACAGGAGGACAGTGACAGTGTGATGCAAGGAGGGAGAGAAGTAACACTCAGACCTTTTTCCTCTTCTGCAGAACCACTGTCTGATGATCCTAAGGGAACCTTAGTGATGCAGTCTGCCTTGCTTTGAGGCAGTCGTACAAATGAGCAATTTAAGACCCCAGAAGCTAAATTTGGAGTGAATTCAGTGTAGTTTCAAAACTAGACCTTTAGGGCTGGGGATACAGCTCAGTGGTAGAGCACCTGCCTACTGTGCACAGGGACCTGGGTTTGATCGCTGGCACCAAGAGGGAGAAAGCGAATCTAGGCCTCTTTGACTTCATTCCTTTTTATATCACCACTTTTGTTGACATATAATTTACATGCTGATCTTTTCCCATTTTAAGTGTACTTTGCAATGATTTTTAGTATTTATCACAATGTCCCCACAGACTAGTCTTAGAACATTTTTGTTAGCCAGCAGAAAAGCCTCACACACATTTACAATCACTGTTCATTCTTACCCCTAGCCCTACGTATCCATTAATCATTCTCTCTGTCTGTAGGTTTGCCTTTTCTGGACATTTCATAAACATGGAAATCATAAAATATGTGTTTGTGTCTGACTACTTTGGACAGGATGTGTTTCAGATTCATCCATGTTGTAGCATGAGGCAGTACATAAATACTTCTAAGTACTCATAGCCAAATAGTATTTCATTGAATAGATAATGTGTTTTATTTATTCATTCACTAGTTTGTGAACATTTGAGTCATTTTCACTTTTTGGCTATTGTGAATAATGCTGCTATGGATATGTTTATATAAGTTTTTGTATGAACGTATATTTCATTTTTCCTGGGTAGATACTTGGGAATGAAATTGTTGGACTAAATGGCAGTTTGTGTCTATGGTTTGAGAGATTGCCAGTCTTTTTCAGAGTGTATGTATCATTTTACATTCCTGCCAGAAATCTATAAGGAATCTTAATTCCTCTACATTTATATCAGTACTTGTGATTGTCTATCTTTTTTAATTGCAGCCCATTCATTGTGGAAAAATTTACCATATTCAGTTTATAGATCTGTCTCTTCTATCATGATTTTCTGCAAAGTTGGGTTCAAGGGAAGCTTTATTGATTTGGTACTGGGGATAGAACTCAGGACCTTGCACTTGCGAGGCAGGCAGTGGCACCACTGAGCTAAATCCCCATATTTTTTATTTTTATTATTTGTTCTGTTTGAGAAACCCTTGTGTTGAAGGCTGACTTTCAGGAGATCGCAGCAAGGGAACTGCTCTGCTATGTATGAAACCCCATGATGCCCAGTTTTTAAAACATTTATAATGTATTTGTTTATTTTACAGCACTAGGCATTAAAAAGCACTTTAAAAAATTTTTAGTCAGGGTCTCAATTCAGTTACCCAGGCTGGCCTCAAATTTGTGATCCTTCTGCCTCAGCCTCCTGAGTAGCTGGGATTACAGGCTTGCGCCACCACACCTGGTTTGTTTGCTTGCTTCCTTCACTTCTCTCCTTTACTCTTTTCTTCTTCCCTCTTTCCCTCCTTCATTCCTTACTTAGAAAGGGTCAATTAAATTTGTAATCGTCCTGCTTCCTAAGTGCTGGAATTACAGGCATGTGCCATCATGCCTAGGTTAACTTTTTTTGGGAGGGGGGTACTGGGAATCAAACCCGGGAGCACTTTACCAGTATACTAGGTCCCCAGTCTGTTTTGGTTTGTGTATGGGTGTGCATATGCATGTGTACATGTGTGTATGTGTGTGTGTTTTCCATTTTATTTTGAGGCAGTTTCATTAAATTCCCTAGCCCAAGACCTGAACTTGGAATTGTCCTGCCTCGGCATCCCAACATTCTTGGATTATAGATATGTACCGCTGTACCCAGTTTTAATACTTACTTTATTTATTTATTTGTTTGACAGTTTGCAGTGCTGGGGATTGAAGCCAAGGTCTTTACACTGAACTACATCTCTAGCCCTTTTAAAAAAATGTTTATTTTAATACGGGGCCTTACTAAATTACTCATCATGTCTGACCCTTGTCTGCTCTCTCTCCAGGTGACCCATTCCCTTGTGCACTTCAAACATGTTGGTCTTCCTTCAGCGTCTTTATTTTCCAAATCTCTTCCCACCTCAGGCCTTTGCATACTGTTTCTGCTTTTCTTCCTCTGATTTGGAACATGGCTTGCATAATATCCCTGTCTGTGCAGAGGCTTTCACACATGCTCTACCTTTGTACTTTGTTTTTTCTTCTGTAATTCATTTGGTAGTTTGTAATTACTTTGTTAGTTTTTTTTCTAGTATTTTCCTGCTCGTTTTAGGAGTAAACCGAAAGCTCTTTGAAGGCACTCATCCTTTTGGTCTTGTTTACTGGCATAGCTCCAGTGATTTGTTCATTACTAGTGTTCTTGTGGCTGAGACAAAATACCCAAAGTTAAAAGGGGGAAGATTTATTTGGTGTACAGTTCTTAGAGGTTTCAGTCCATAGTCTGGCTCCAAGGCAGAGTGGCATGGCAGAAGGATATGGCAGAGGAGAAACAGTTCATGGCAGGCAAAAGACAACAAAGCAAGCAATCAAGCAAGTCCAAGACACTTCAGTGGCTTTTTTTTGTGGGGGGGGGTACCAGGGTTCAAACTCAGTTGCGCTTGCCAGGCAGGTGTGGCACCACTGAGCTACATCCCCTGCCCTCTCAGCAGCTTCTTTCTGGCCCTTTTATATTCAATCTAGGCTATAGGGCTTAGGGTGGGTACCAAACCAATCAGTGGAATAATTTAGTAATCACACACCCTTAACGTAGCACCACACACTCTAGATTCAGCCACCTCTGAAAAGGCTGCCCATGACTGCATGAGGCTTTAGGGGGACATCTAGACACAGCCATAACACCTAGTATTTGTTGAATAAAGAAGTGAATTTGTCCTGCTCTGTCATCACTTGTTTTAATCTGTTTTGTAGACTAGATACCTTGCATATTGTTTATAATAAGATAGAGTTGTTTTTTATAATGTCTATGATACTTTAAGTGGGAATAGGGAAAAGTGGGGCTTCAGTTGCAAGGAATTTTGAACTCATAACATCTTTGAGAGTGGAAAATTAGTATCATTGGTTTTGTTCATAGTGTCCCTGTAACTTGTGTTCTCTGCTTCTCATGTTACATGCTTTTGAGCATTTCTGCCTATTTTTGTAACTTCAGAAATCACCCAGTTGGTAATAATTTCCAATTTTTTATTTCTAGTTCAGAGTTCTCTTCTGAATTCTTTTTTTTTAAATTTTATTTTATTGGTACAATTTAGGTATACAATATAATGACATTCATCATTGGAAATTTGCACCTTTATATACTCTATCGTGGTTCATATTTTTCCACCTTCCCCTGCCCTCCCTCAACCCCTCCATCCCTCCCTATTTAGAAAGACTTAGTTTCAATTTTTTCATTTTCTCATATTAATTCCATTCCCTTCTTTCCTTTTCCCTACTCCTCCCACTTCCCCTTTGCCCCTTTTCTTCCTAATTCGTATTATCTAGTATACCTTTTAGTCCTTATTTAGACTTTCAGTTTCTCACACTAGAGAAACTATTCAGTATTTACATGTGTGTCCTG